>APFE031444198.1:2441-13404 GCA_000404065.3 Pinus taeda
TGCTGGGAGCTGCTGGAGCGTAGCAGAGCTTTCTTGTACAGTCTTTGACAGAGAATTTAATGGAATTTCACAGCTCTGTTAGCTGAGATTCATGTGGTATGTTGATTTAGCATAGGTTTTCCCTTTGTCTCATATGTAAACTGTTAAACTGCCGTGTTTCATTCACCTCATGATCATATCTAATTGAGCAAATGAAGTGTTTAGGTAGGAATTCATAGTATTGTATGCTCCTCCTATAAATTTGCTCATATTCAATGTTTTCTCCTGTTTAAGGAGGATTCAAAGTATTATTTGCCCTCCTTAGCTCTTCACCAGTCTTTCCATCCCATTGAAATCCAGATTTGATGCTAAATTTCATGCCTACCTTGCCTCCATTAATAATCTGTGTTGTTCATTATATTTTTCTGTTTCAAACTGTGATCTTGCCCATTCAGCCCAGAAAAACCCCATTATTTAAATTAAAACCCCCAAATCAACCTTCCTATATCAATTTACTAGCCTAAGATCTTTATTCCTAATTGGGTCAGCTCATCCTATTGAAAGATCTACCGAATCTGACCCGAGAGAGCCTTCTCATACCTCGTAGGGCTAGCTACGAGGTGAAATGGTTTGATGTAGCCTTGAAGGTTTACCTTGCTCAGCCTAGGGTGAAATCTCAAGCGCTAACATAATCAATGTGTCTTTCTAGAAGGTGAACCCTTAAGAACATGCAAAGCATAGTTGGACTTCTAATTGAGTATACATTATTCAAATGTAGTACTACAAGTTGTGAGTTCAATCAGATGACTGTATGACATATACCATGTGAAATATCATTAGGTAGTAGTTCGATCACCACACTATACTCAACGATGTTATTGGTAGTGTGACCGAGACAAATACCTTGTATACTCACTAACTCATCGTCTAGAGTGAATGTGGCCCACGCTGCGAAAGATAGGTTACAACTACTATGAGTAGCACCCTCAGCATAACTAACAAATGGCTCCAAGGATGCTGAAATATGGAAACCAAATGTAAACGAGATTAAAAGAAACTGAAGGAAATTCTGAAGGGAAACATTGTAAACACACACAACACACCTATATTTATCATGTACATAGTGTACTATGAAAAATAAAGCATAGTATTTTTTAATGTACAACCCATTTCTAGGCTATGCCAGTGGAACTCCATAAAAATATATTATCTCATGGGCCCCGTTTGAAAGAATACATTTGAAACTATATGGGCCTATCCACATTGGCTTGAAATTTCATGAACCTAATTTATCAAACTCTTGATCTTAAAGCAAAACAAGATCTCCTTCTAAGAAGATGTGAACCTTGATGCTCTTGTCATATTGTGCCTTGATATGTATCTTATGAGCTTGATAGCTAAAGTGACATCATGCCATCTCTCATCTAAGAGCATGAGGTATAAAAGTAATTTGTCTTTTGGAGAAGTGGCAGGAAGAAGTTGTATACCCTGTTTCAATGACATAATCTCACATTATATCATAAGGATAGCTCTCAAACCATAAACCAACTAAAACATTGTAAATCTAGTAGAAGTCCTAACGTAGGTTCGATATGCCCATAAGGAAAAAAAATAAGCAAATTCAAGTATGATTTATGGACCCCTATCATGCATTAAATCATAGCTTTACGAACCTTATTGATAGCCTCAACTTGTCCATTTGCTTGTGGATAGGAGGGAGTGGAACTTTCATGGGAAAGTCCCATATTAGGAGTTAGTTTGGTCATCATATGATTCCTAAAATCATTTCCATGATCCGTAATTATGGCTTGTGTAACACCAAACCATGCGATGACATGGTTGACAAAGAAATATGTACATGTTTTTCTGGTATTATTAAATATAGGCATCGAATCAACCCATTGGGTAAAGTAATCAACTGCTACAATGATATAGCCATACCCCGCGGTCGAGTGAGGGTTACATGTCATGAAATCAATACCCCATTTCGAAAAATGACCTAAAATGATAACATTATGCATAGGCACGGGTGTGATCTAGGTGAATAGTAGTGGCCACCCGCTAATTCCATGTGGAACCCTACCATTATTTCTTTCAAATTTTCAGTTTCCTTAATTATAGCATAGTTTACTATTTCTAGCAGTTTTTTCGGGTCCTAAACTTCCGGGGCTGTTTTGAGGCCCTAAAAAACATTTTTTTTTTGCAAGATACTGCCAACGTCTTTTAATAAATCATTTTTGTCACCTTAGTCCTTAGAGGGATCGTTCCAATGGGGTATCATGAGCATCAACTGGAGATAATATGACCAAGTTACGACCCCGAGAAGTTGGTTGCCCAACTAACCACAACGGGGCCCATAAAATCTTGGTGTTACATCTCCTCGGATTAGGGTTTTGGTTGTTTAGGATTTTCTCTTAATTTTCAATAATAAAAAGGCCCTTGAGCCTTATTGTAATACAGTTTAGAGCCATGTAGCCACCACATATATTCTCAGAGATAAGCTACCATCGTCGAGTTAGTATTATTTCCATACTGTTTATAAGCATATTTCGTTATTGGATATTAATTAAAGGAAGTTTTATTTCTTCTACATCTCTATACTTATGGTTGTATTTGTAATTTCTTGCATCCCTGGTTAAATTCGAATCAGGGTGGTGCATGGGTCTTGCATTAAAAAATCTTGCATGAATGAAAGTTTTGGAAAATGAGATTACAATTGTGAAAATGGTAGGCCAAAAGTAACCATCACATAGGATCTTCTGTGTGGTAGCATAACCAAATAAATTACCACCAAATTCCCTCGAGTGGCATTCATTAGGGACCTTCTCAGCCTCCTCATGGGTTAGGAACCTTCAAAAAACTGTATTGATACCATGATGATAGAGGGTGTTGCCAATGGTTATATAATGTTTGTCTTGATATTGAATACATTGGTGCTCAGAGTGAAAGGTATTAGACCGGAAAGTCTGGGTCTAGAGGTACATAAGGATATATCCCTACCGAGGGTCAGATGATGAAATAGAAAATAGTGACTCCTCTGGGATTGAATTTTCATATGTGGATTCAGAACAACCAATGGGAAGGTCACAGATCACCTCGGTGAAAACTAATGATTTCTTTGACTTGGATTTGACTATTTCCAAGCCAAACTCTTCTAGGATGACGATAAATTTGGAGTACTTTCCCCATAGAAATTTACATGAAAAAATGTATATCATAGGGTTGCAACCCAAAATGGTAGAATCTTTGAACAATATATAATGGTAGAATCTTTGAACAAATTGAACATCCTCGAAAGCTAACTTCTCAACATCAGTGTAATTAATTTCGATATCATTGATATTCTAAATCAAGTAGTAAATGGGATGTTCAGTCCTTATATCATCCTCTTGGACCAATACCATAACGATGGTTGTAACTACAGTGGCGAAATATAGGAAATAGTTGTGCTGGTAATCCAAGAGATATAAGAGAGATGCTCAAATCAGTACATATTTCAAGGAACCAAATGTCGTTTGATCATCATCGTCCAAATGGAAGGGAACCCTTTCTTTAGTAGGAAAGTGAATCATTTGTTCAACTCAGCATAGTTAGCGACAAACCTCCTTATAATGTTAGCCTTCCCTTGGAGTCCTTGGAGCTAAAGGAGGGAATAAGACATAGGTAGATATATGATCGCCTAAAATTTCAAAGGATTGATATTTATTCTAGGTTTTTAAAGCACAAATCTGAGAACTCAATGAGAGATAACATAAAACACACATTTGTGACAATTTAATTGAATATTGTAATGTATACATCATAATAAAATGGCTGTAAGATGCATCGAGTGATTAGCCTAATGTTTTGAGTATCCACAAAGATCGTCTAGATAAGGTTGCATGATATATTTGATATCATTGAAGGTTCATTCCATCACCCTCTAAAACGTAGCCCTAACATACTTCAACCCAAAAGAGATTTTCCGATATCAAAATGTGCCCCAAGGACAAATAAATGTAGTTTTATGTTGATCCGCTGGGAGAATTTTTATCTGATTATAGCTGGAAAATCCAACCATGAATGAATATATTTCACAACCAGCACAGTCATCAAAAATATGGTTGATGAATGGGTTGGGATAGTTATCCTTTGGATAAGCATGATTTATGTCTCGATAATTGACACATACGCGAATTGTTCCCTATTTATTCATGATAGGAACAATATCTGACACCCAATCAGTCAAAGGATCTAGATAACTGAAACCAACACATAGAAGTTTTTCAATCTCGGATTTAATATCAATAGCCTTCTTAGGATAGACTAGACAGAGGCATTGTCATAGTGGTTTAGCATTGGGATACCTTTTTATTTCATGAACCTTAATTTTTGGACCAATCCCTAACATTTCCTCATAAGGCCAGGAAAATACATCTCGAAACTCCTAAAATAAACCTTTGTAAGTCTTAATCTCATCTAGGGAGAAAGACATGTTGATATGTAAATTCTTGACTATGACAATTTTAATTGAGATGTCAAGAGGGACGGTCTCTTCAATATTCAATAGGTTCTTCTCTAAATTAACTTCTTGAATGGAAGCATAATTCATAGTGAGCTCAATGATATTAGGTTGATAAAAATCATAAGGATTATCCTTGATGGGATCTAACAAGGAGGAACAATGGTGATGATCATCCCACAACACATCGTCTAGCATCATGATCTCCATGATGCTCTCATCAATATGGAATTCATGAGAGAAAGGATTAGAAGATGTGCCATAATCCAATGAGCAATTGACCTAATTGATTGAAGAGACTAATTCAGAATGATTCATACAAGCTAAATGAATGGCTTCATAATCAAGCTCGATCTTACTAAGAGGCATACGATCACCAAAAGTATTGATGTTAGTTTCATTTGGTACTATTCAAGGATCAATTGGAATAGTAGAAGAGGATATCATATTGATATATGCAACCAAAGAGGAGCTATTGAGAAGTAAAGGAGGTGAAAATGAAAAGGTTCCCATGAGAGAGGAATCCTTAAGAAATAAAAACTCGACATGTTGGTATGGGCATAGAGTTTACCCTACTAGAGGGACACTTCCAGTAATAGGAGAAATGGAGGAAAAAAAATCAGTTGATCGATGGCTACTATGTCGCCTTTAGGAGAAAAGATGATCATCCAAAAACAAGTCGAAATGACAGTAGCCATGGTGTAAACCTAGGTGCAACCCACTAGAAGATTATAATTAGGTGGTTCATCAATAACTTAAAATTCTATGGATATAGATTTATGTTCCAATTCTACTTTAAGGAATTCAAAATCCCACAAGGTTTATACATTCTTCCGTCAAAATATTTCAAGGTGGTGGGCGATTGACTCAATTGAGGAGAACTAATTTCATTCTAGCAAGACAAAGACATGATGTAAGTAGAGGCTCCATCATCCACAATATAATGATGAATGTTCTTACCGCAGATGACAAGCTACATCATAAATGCTAATTGAGCTAGAAGTATAGGCGTATAGTTCTCATGATTGAAGATGACTCGGTTGGAATCCGAAGGATTGATGCACCTAATTGTGGAAAGAAAAAACTTTTTTTCTGGGTGGGACAATTTTGCAACACCTCAAGAGTAGACATCGATGATGGGGACTAAGCCAATTCCTCAACTACGCTATAATTCTAAGCAACTCTCATGCGAGGGTTGAAAGCATATTTATGAATAACACTGTTCAAAAGCTTAATAATCAATTATGTAGGAATCATAAGAGGAGCAGGATTCGAAGGAGTTGTAGCAAAATTAGTAGGTTGATCAGTAGCATAACTGTTTGAGGGATTTGAATCACCATAGTATTTATTATGGGTAGCCACAATAACATCAGTTTTTGATTTAGTGGAAGAAAGCATCGAAACTGAGTTAGAGGATGTAGGGTCCCGAGCAACCAAATGAGTTTCTTGATTTGGAAACGGATCTGTCAACATGTCAAGTGAAGTAGAAGACTTTAGAAATTGGTTCATTCTACCTGGTGTCGAAAATCACGAGTGAAGTGTTCCTCATTAAAAATCAGGAATGCGTAATGAAGTTTTTGTTTCTCATTAGAAGATTGATTTTTTTGTTTATCCTGTCGAGGAGAATCTTTCTCCTTGTCACCTTTTCCTTTCTTCTTACTTCCTGGTTGTTGTCAATATTTACCTTTATCATAATGAATGACATTGATCTCAGAAGAAGAAGTTGCAGGAGTATTGGACGAAGGGATTTGGGTAGTTTCGGTAAGAGCAATACCAGATGGGTTACTCATTGATTGCAAACTGGTAGAACTAATCATGCCATCAACAACATGAGATTATTTTCTAGGAGCTCAAGGAATGATATTCAAAGGTCACAGAGAGTTTGGTATCTTATCATAAATCATGCCAGATTGGGTATAAACAAGATCCAAGTATTGGTACAAGCAATTACTTTCTCTTCGATTAAAACTCCACCCTTACCTATGTCTCCTGTTATAGGAGCCAACAAAAACTTTGTAAGCAATTATGCTAGCATTTTATCTGGAACATGTGCCTTAATCAACCAACAGTGACATCTCCACTCATGAGTATGACCAGAGATGTTAGTGGAATCAAATTGTTTGAAGTTGGTCATAATTTTTGCTCCACTTTTGTATCTAATGGAAAATTGGAAATGTGTGAGGAAGGTGGTAGCCAAGACACTAAAATTGTTAAACGAAGCTCTTGGTAATTCATTATACCACTTAATTGTTGTACTGGTAAGAGTACATTGGAAAATACATAACTTTATCGAATCATCATTAAGGGAGTTTTATGAACACCACAAATGATAAGTTGTGACATGCATCAATGGGTCTTCTCTAGGATTCCCATTGAATTTTGGGATATCAGAAGGAAATTACGTAGTCGTAATTGTCCACCAAGGTGAATGAACAATAGGATCATTGGTGAGATGAGTCAAATAAGGAAATTTGAGAGTCACCACAAATGGTAATTGCCTGTTAAAATTTGGTGGACGATAACCTAAATAAGATGGAATAACCTTATAAATAGGTATCTATGCTCAATGAGTGGGAGGGTTATGATAAAGAGGAACCTAGGCACAATAATATGGAGGATTATAATAACCAACATACACATAACCTTGTTCTCCAACTCCAATATGATGTTGCAAATGCTAGAGAGGATGGGTTCGGACATGGTAGCCTTGATAGGGAACTTGAAGAATACCTTGATAAGGTTGATACTATTGCCCCATGGGATTTTACATCATCCTAACATAAGGTGGATTCAGTGGTGGTTGTCTGATACTATAAGTAATCTACCCTACCAGAATTTGAGGAACACTTTGTCCAATTGATTGAGACTGTAAGATTCCTTGTAAAGGCTGGGTAAGTGGAACCTGGAGGGTACCAGATACCAAGAAAATAAATTGAGTCACAGTTACAACTAGTAAAGGTTTTCTTACATGAATTCTAGCTTGTAGAGGTATGGATTTATAAGTAATAATTTGATATATGGACAACACAGGTTGATAATTCAAAATGGATCCACAATCAAACTAGGTTGTAAGGTAAAAGTGGGTTTCTAAAAATTAGCAGCCATTCTAGGATAATGAGGATTTAGATAAGGTTGAGTAACAATTTGTAGTATACCAACAATAGGTTGCTCCCTACTAAAGGAGGAGGGGATTATAGAGGAAACTACCCCTCTTGCGGAGTGTACCCAACATTAAGAGAGTTAGGATTTTGAAGATAACCAATCCCAGTAACATAAGGGCCAACCCGTTGTTCAACTGTAGGTGTAGGTGGAAGAGAAGGAGTACGTTGTGTACTAGGAGTTGATATTATAGAAGAGCTCCCTAAGTTTACTTGTCCTTTCCTTACCACAAAGCATGCCTTTATGTCACCTTAATGCATGGAATAATGACTCTCAAAGCAATAGCATGAGGGTAGAATCAATCTCCAAAAGCCAATCCCTTGCTCATGGATGACTCTAAATATATAGATGTGAGAGGTAGTTCATGAATTATTATCCATTTACCAATCTAGAATTGAGATAAAAAAGTGATGGGAGGATGAGCTCAAAGGATAGGATGGCAATTTATACAATGCAGAATCAAATATGATTTGAATTTTTATCCAAGGTAAATGGTTGAAACAACCTTAGGAAGCTTTTGGAAGAGGAAGCTTTGAGATTCTTTTTATTTTTCCCAAATTTTTAGAATCATTGCAACCCCAAGACTGAGAAACCTACTGGTGATCAGTGCCGTCGTAGAGAGAGTCAAACTAGTAGTCAACGTTGGTCGCTAAAGGGATAGGGTGCATTGTGACTTAAAAGATGAGGAACTAAGTAGTTATGAGCAGAAACTAAGGGATTTAGCATAGTCATGCATAGGGATTTGAGTAGGGATGATGACAATATTGTGAAGGATATGAATTAATCCCATTTAAAGGCCTATTGACCAGATGTGAGAAAATGGCCTATAACACTTGGTATATTGGAAGACATTAATAGTAGCAAAGAAGTTCTACTATTGGCTAAATCTGAAGAAAGAGGTGGAATATTTTGTCGTTAGATGTTTGGATTGTCTGTTACACAGTAATTTGTCACTGTTTGTCACCGTCCCTGTTACCCCTCTCCTGCACCTTGGAGGACGCATTCCGGGACTTGTGAGAAGTGAAAAAAATTGAAACCACTTGCATCATTCCCCTCTGAATATGAGCTTCACATGCCCTTAAGACATCTCCTGTAGCTTGCCCATAAAACTAGCCCTTTTTACATTAGCGCGGGTTCACTGTGTTCTTCCCGTGCCAATGGGGAAAATCCTCCAAAAGGGGCGTGCTATTAGCGCTCTGTCCCAGAGTTGCAATCACGCCAACCTATTTGGGCAAAGTTTTTAACCAATCAACCTTCGAAAGTTTTCTCCAACTCATTCACCAACTGAATCTATGTTAGGTGAGGATGGTTTGGCTTCGAATCTCCTTGAATGGGAAGTAGTTTGCCACCCTTCCATGGAAGTTTCCAAGTGATGAACCCAAATCCATGATTGTTGTGATTGACCTTATCTCTTCCTCTTTCATCTATAAAAGCTTGTCTCCATGCCTTGAGCAAGCTAGTGGTAGTAATACTAGTGCTGAAAGGAAGATAGCAAGAGATTAGAGTTGCAAGAGCCTTCTTTATGTCCATAAGGCTTAACCTAAGTGAGGAGATCTTGTCACCAAAGAGAGAGAGGCTTGTTCCCCATCCCTTCAAGCTTTGCAAGACTTGTGTAGCTGAGCACCCATCCAAAGGAGGACTTGACGTCAGGACGCTGGTTGTATTCTCCTTTGTTGATTATTAATAATAGATGACTATCATTATGGTTCCACTCTCATTGTCTTTGTAATGATTGATGTTGAGTTATATCCTTCCTGACTAATGTATAATTGCATTTATTAGATTTCATGCTTGTGTTTGTGTTGTTCTCTTTGTGTGCAGGTGCCCATTCACGGAGATCGTGGAGGACTGTGACCAGCCAAAGCAAAGGAGCGTGGGCGACGTCTCTTCTACGAACAAAAGTGTTGGAATCCAAGTAGGTCTTCATCACCTACCTTTTATTTGTAATTAGGGACTTGCGTGGTAGCATTGTTTGATTGTTTCTAGACCTGTTCTAGGCTAGTAGGGATCGCCTCTATCCATAGAGGGGATTTACCTCTCCAACAATTTGGTGACTCCACTGGGGAGTTTAGCTTGTTGTTTGATTTGTAAACTTTAGACGGAGTCTGAAGTACAGCCAGATAGCCTTCGAAACACTATTGCTTTGCATTAGTGAAGTAGATCAAAGCCACTTCATTCAATCTCCGGTTTGGTTTACGGACTGAACAATTTGGAGTTTGTCTTGCCTCTTCGGTTTTTATTTGTTTGCTCACTTGGATAGCTTTCTGGATTGAATTTCTTGCCACCTCTTGCTTTCTGGCCTGCCTAGATACTGTAAACCAAGCTTTGGACCGCTTATTTTTCTTTTTGACTTGGCAAACTTTATTAGCGCGGTTTTTCCCGTGACAGTCATGCTAGTGGCACATGTTGCTAACTGACAACCCGCGCCAATCCCTTTATAGCGCGAGTTACAGCCTGACAATCGCACCAGGCCTGTTAACCTTTTCAGTTCGCTTGTTTGCCTGCCTTCTGAGCTTGGATTTGTATCTTACCACATCTTTTTCAATTGCTGGAGTGTGTTTGATCCTTGTCTGACTGGTTCTTAACCTCCATCCTTTAGGTGTTTGCTTCTTTCTACCGATTTCACACCCTAGCCCTAGGGAATCTAGTGGCCATGTGTGTCGAGCCTTCCATAGGAGTCTTTGGTTTCTTGATTGTCCAGTCAACTTTGCAATTGCTTTTTGCACCTGTTCAGTGATTGTTGAAGTGTTTTTGGTTGATTTCCGAGTGACTTGCTTCTTCCTTGCTTGGATTTCATTTTAGCCTTGTTTGAGCTTGGATCACATAGCTCGTACAAGCCCTTGTTTTCTTTTGGTTTGGAGAACTGTTTTGGTGCCTTGGGAATTTCATTTTGTTCTCATTGAGTGAGTTTATCTCTTTACTCAGTGTTACTGTCTTTCAAAATTCACTCTAGTACATTGTGCCTTTGAAAAAGAAATCGAACAAATCTCTTTTGCGTTCAATAGTTAATGGAATAGAACTTTTCATTGATTTGTATTCTTGAAAGAAAAAGTTTTATTTATTTCCCATTAGCTGCATTAGGTTGTTTGATTGATTGTGCTCATTTTGTTTGATTGAAAACTCTTAACCCTCTCGTAGTTAGTATTCATCGAACGAAGTGGTATTCTTTGGCATATAGCTTGCATCTAGGCAATTGTGAAAGATTACATACGGTAGGACCTGAAATCGAAACTTAACTGAAGATCAACCATAAAATAAACCGAATAAACTTAAGAACACATTGGAACATAACGCTCACATTCTAGAGGTCTAGGCTAGAGACGT
>APFE031444199.1:0-16379 GCA_000404065.3 Pinus taeda
GGGTTACTGTGGAACAATTTGCAAGTTGCAGAACTTTTGTGGTCTTCCTTAATGAAGCTTGGAGGTTGAGCTTGAGCATGGTGTCCTTGGTCATCACATTAATGACAGCCCCAATATCGATCAGAGTTTGTGGGATAATGGTGCCATTGATGTGCACGTCTACTACAGGGCTTCCAAGGTCCAATTGTTTTGGACAGATTACCTGCCCCAGCATTAAGTTGGACAGCTGCACATGACATTGATGGTAGGGGCATCCCTTTTTCACCTCCATGGATGCTTGAAGGACTTATCCTTAATCAACTTATTGTAAACAGGAACATCTTTTATTTCCTGGAGAAGCGATATCTTTAAACATAGATTTTTCAATTCTCCCAGAAGTTCAGTCTCTTCTGGGGTAGGTTGGAGTGGTTTGGCTAATCTCTCAGGAAAGGGTGGATTTACTTTAAGATTGATTTCCTCTCTTTCTTCCTCAACCTCCGTAGGTGGAGGTGGAGGTTGGTTATCCAGGAGAACTCTCACAAATCTCAGGTTAATCTCTTGGATTTCCATAACATAAGCTAGATATGATGTCTCTCCACTGTATACTTGTTGAGCCTGCCTGTTGTTCAGGTTCAGATTTGGCTGGCCATGCATATGGGGTTGCTTGGGTGGAGTAGAGTGTAGGAGCTATGGTTGGGTAGGTGGTGGAGGCAATAGATCTGGAGCATTTTTGTATTGGGGCCTCCACCCTTGGAGTGGTGGATTCCACTGAGGTTGTGGCGGAGCATAAGGTTGAAATGATTGGCTGGCTGGCTGGGAGTGATACTTAGATGCAAAGGACCAAGGAGGGGGTGTAGACCAGGAAGGATGAGTAGGGGGTCCCCAAGAAGGTATAGTTGTGGTTTGGTTGGGATTGTAATATGCATGGGATGACCCTTGCATGCCCTGCTGGTATGGTCTAAGCCCATGAGGTCTTCTTTGGTTAATGTAGCAAAGTTTCTCAGTGACCCCTTCAACTCCTTGATATACAACTTTGAGTTCAGGCAAAGAAGGGCACTTTTCTGTGGACTGGTTTTCTTCACAGACCGAGCAAATTTCAATAGATTTCAGTGGAAATTCATTCCTAGGATGCCTCCTCGTGCATCGAGGACAAAAAATGGCCAAGTCCCTCTCTAGTTCCTCATGCTTCCTCTTAATGTGCATGGTGTCCATTTGCAAGGCAAGGGTTTGCAACATCTCACTTTTGAAATCTTCCAGCATGTTTCCAATTTCACCCTTGATGGATGAGTTGGAAGATGATGTACTAACCATAGGTTGACTACCCCTCCCCTTTTTCCTAGCTGCCCTAGAATGGTTTCGAAAGACATTCTTGATATCGTCATAGGGTAATTGGTAGATATTTCCTATTGCTAACAAATGTAAGGTATCCAAAAGATCTTCCCTTACTCCCCTAAGCAGTACCAACTTTAGTGACTTAAGGTCAAGTGTGCACCTGACCCTTTTGTAAATAAGTTGGAATCTTTCTTCGTAATCCTCTAGGGATTCATCATTGCCTATGGTCATCCTGAAAATTTCTTCTTTAGTATGCTTTGACTAACATTAGTCCCGATATTTTTTGTTAAAGGACTACTGCATCTGAGCCCAAGTTGTGATGCTATCTCTAGGTAAATCCATGAACCAACGCAATGTTGCATCCTTGAGGGTAGATGGAAATAGTTTTAACTTTTTCTCATCATCTGTATAGTCATAGTTTCGGCATATAATAGAAAACTCAAATAGGAAAGTGTGGGGTCCACTGTGGTCAGGCCATGGAAATGAAGTAGGGTAGAGGGGCTGATATTTTTCATCTTAGTGTCCCCATTGATTTCTCTAATGGTTAAGGCACCTTCAACTCTCTCTCTATTCCCTCTGTCATTTCCATTTTCATCCATTGGTTCAGTAGGAATGGGTTCTTCTTCTTCTTTTTCCCCTGTAGGTTCTTCAAATACGTCATATTTCTCACCTATGGGTTCCTCCAGTTCACAACCACCAAAGAAGAGAGAAGGTTGGTTGTTGGATGCAATGGGGGTATTTGGCAGAAATTTCCCTAAGTTGTCCCTATTCCTATGAGGCATGAAAGGAAATATTTTTGGTTTGATTTTGTATTTTTTTTAAACTTGGAAAGTACTTGCAAAATTGAAATTGTTGATTGAATGAAAATTACTAACAGTATGAAAAAGCTACTTGTTGAATTGAAATCTTGCTTGCAAAATGGAAAGGAAAGTAGACAATGCAAAATGAAAGAAAGGAAACAACTAGATTACTTTTGCAGAAATAAACTAATGGCAGAATATTGAAGATAAGAAATAGAAGAAAAGAAAGCAGTAATCACATTCTACTCAGACACCTCCCCGACAATGATGCCATAAAGTGATGAGCACCATTATTGCAGCAAGGATGCTGCAACTCCTGGGCTACCAACTTTACTTGTCAACCTGAGGTTCGTACAAACTTGGAGGTGACAATGCTGTATGCACAAGTAAAAGTGATGGTATTTCTTGCTGTCACTGTTTAGCTGGAAAGAGACCACTGGGGTTCCAAGCCAGACTTCTATGGAGTCAGAAGAAGCTTGATTCTTTGATGGAAGAAAGGTAAATCCACTTCTAAGAGAGTTACTCTACTGCAAGAATGGAGAAGGTCGACATGTAATGCTAAATCACACCATTACCTATTTAACCATTTAAGAAGCTATGCTAGGTAGAAATGCTAAATTAATATGAAACAAATGCTACTATCTAAGTTGTAGAAGTAAGAAGCATCAAACAACACTAATGTGCAAGTTAAGAGACTAAACTACATTTTGTTTGCTTTTTTGGTCATTTTATGTAAAATCAAGTATGAAAACTAGTTGTTCTTGTGGATGTGGTAGGTGAAATAAGGATACTTGAGGATGTCTAGAAGGGTTATGAAATGGTTGGATGGTGTGGAGGGTCCTTGGGAGGCTTTTGGTGACATCCTATAGGTTTTCCATCAATTCAGCCTCAAAACAGGTCGTTTCAGGAAAACTTATAGGATGTACTAGAAACCTACAGGATGATCCTGTAGGAATTACAAGAAACCTAAAGGATGTACTAGAAACCTACAAGAATTCCGACAGGAAACCTACAGGATCTACTAGAAACCTACAGGATGATCCTGTAGGAATTACAGGAAACCTACAAGATACAGTCGAGAGATAAATGTGAGGTGTTGGAGGTGATCGGAGGCTTAGGAAAGGTGTGTGATTGGTGGAATGGAGTGGGAGAGGGTCTAGTGCCACTCAGGAGTCAATATCCAAGATAATAAATGGATAAATTCACTCAATGTGCTTGGGAGAATTTCTATGAAAATGATGAAAAACTAGTGAAGGTGATGGTGAAAACAAGGGATGGCTAAGGTGGATGAAATGGAAGGTGGCTACTGGCAATGAATTCTTAGTCTCCTCCTGAAGCACCTGATCAGAATAAAACATGAGTGTCTTCCAAAAATCTTGGCAACAAGGTACATTTTCATAAACTAGAAAAGCAGAAGTAATGAATCAACTGCCTATAATATGCATGAAGAAAGTTGCTGAAAGGGATGAAAGCATGAGTGAGATCTACTGCAGAAATGGAGATGAAAAATATGACAATGAAATCTACCTTGCAAAACTAACCAAATACTAAATTAAAGACAACAAACTCCAAAGCTCCTAAAATAACTCAAAATCTGTGTTTTTGGGGCTAGTTAAGGGTCCCTTCCTTAAGTCATGGTCCCAGAGGGAGGAAATGAGGCCAAGATACCTGCTAAAAACCTTGTGGTGATCCTTTTTCTCCTTGCTAACCTGCTACTTGAAATGAGGCACAAATGGAAGAAAACTATTAAACAACTAATCTAATCTGCACTACTTGGAATGGAAATTCATCTAAAAAGCAAATTAACAATAAAGCTATGAATCTACACTAAACATACATGTACAATAAAGAGGAGCCTTGGCTGCTAGGGTTGGGACCTAACCCAAGAGCTTCAACCCTCTGAGTTAACTCATTCTTATTACCAAAACAAAAAATTACATCAAGAGAATTTTCACAAGTATTGCAACTCAAAAATAGATTAGAGTTTTATAATAAAAATCCAAATCCTACTGAGGTCCTAGGCCTCTCTACTTATACATTTGAAGTCCCCAACAAATTCCTTAAAATTAGGGAGACTCGGCTCCCAAACTCGAGATAAACTGGTGCTTTGTCTCTCAGTTACTCAGCTGCCTTCTAGTCCTCATGATTTGTCTGTTTGAACTCTGAGATGATGTGATGAATGGAGGAATATTCGAATGGAGTAGTAAATGAGGAGGATTTACCTCCTACAATGCCTCTCCCATGTCCCATTCGAGTTTTTACCTTAGTCTTTGCCAAAATTCCTTGATTTTCTCCTTTAATCCTACATTCAATGCATATTAGTCCACAAAGCATAATATCCAACTCCAACTCACCTCATAAACAATATTCAATAAAAAACATGTAATAAGTTATGAGAAAAGTTGGTTTGACTAAGCTAGGATCTGAATTAAGGCTCATATAATTAACCAATGATGAGGCTCATCACACACCATGATGGTAGTGATAATGGAAAATTGTCTCTAGAGAGAGATGAGTGTTCCAAGGGAAATGCAAAGTCCAATTCTTCTCATCAAAGTCACAACCCAAAGGACATGTATAAGTGTCACGGGGATTTCAGAAATGTTGGTGATTTTGATTATTTATGGGAAATGTTTCCTTGCACATTTTGTGATGCGCTAATCACTGTGTCGCTGATTGTGAGAAACATTAGGTGATGGTCAAGAGAATGGAACAAATCCTTGGGACAAGATATGAGTAACCTCTCTTAGTTTTGAATAATTCCTTGTCAATGGGAAAGCATAAGCATTTTTGTGCCCATTATGGCATGAATGGGCATTAGATTGAAAGTGTTGGAATCTCCATCCGGAACTTCATCCAAAGAAGGACAAAGAGGTCATGCGATCCCTTGCAAATAAAGTGACAGGTGGAAAAGTGGAAACTGATGTAGTTCCCAAAGCAACCTTCAAAGTAGAGTGGGTGTAGAAAGAGAAACCCATAAGCCTAGTTAGTGAAACTTGAATGGGTAGACTATTTTGTACAATTTCCTGGCTTTGTAAAATTGTAATTACTTGTTGTATATTCCCGTTTCGGTACTTTGTAAAGTGAAGTCATGTACAATCACTTATTTGCAACAAGTGCATTTTATTTGGCATGACATGCTATTTTGGCTTGATGATGAGTCCATTTGTTTGGGACTTTTGGGATGATAATTTATATGTCATCTAGTATGTCTATAGTTGTGTCAATTGCTCACCTATATAAGTATTTCTATATGAAGTTTGTTTGTGAATTTGATCTTTGGTACAGATTGTGCAGAAGATGACCATGATAATGTGGACAAAGATAAGCATGTCAAGTAACAAATGGGGCCAATGCATCTAAGAGTAAAAGTGTAGCTTGAGGATAAGAAAACAAAGTGTAAAGAAATGCCTGACAAGCATTGAGTTTCTTATTATTTCCAGGGTGAAAATCAAGTTTGGTTTTAGAAAAGAGAGACTTGAAGGTGAATATTTTTTGAGCCAAGAAATATGGTTTTGGAGAGAATGTTTAGATTCCATCCATGGAAGTTTTTGTTCCTGCATGTTTAGAAGAATTACAACAACCCACAACTCTTAATAGGAAGGTAAGGACTTCACACAGAGGCAAGGTGGGGTACCTTGATTGGTGCTCAAAGGAACCAACTCAAATAGAACAAGAAGGATTGAGATCGGGAAAGTTAATGAGTTTTTCCTCACTTATTTGCTGATTGAAGATAGAATTTTGGAGGTCCAAAAGTTCCTGGTGGGGAGGTATGATCTGAAGATCAAAAGAGGCCAAAAAATTAAAGTTCTCAGAATCTATCGAAATCCACGTCAATTCGTGGTGTTTGTTATCTTAAATCCAATGACTCTTTAATCGCCTCAAGCTGACGTCGTATGAAGAATTTATAACATTCTAAAGTTTTTGACCAACAAATAAAAAGTAAAACGATAGGGTTGACTGGGTTTCTGACTTGGCAGTCCATATAGTTGATGTCATCAGTTGAATATAAAAGGTACGGTTAGTGGTGGACCAATAAGTTTTTGACATGTAGCATCATTGTACAGGTGCAGGTGGTGCATTCCGGTTGGTCGATTTGGTTTGAGGTGGCCCAATAAGAGGCTGCCACGTGGACCAATTAGAGGGAACCACATGGCCCTATCAGAGGGTACCATGTGGCCCTATATGATTGGCTAAATTCTTATAATGGGTCTAAGGGTCTTGATGGGGTTCGACCCGTAGACCTATCGTAGTGTGCAACAATATTTTTGTTACGCATGGAATCACCCTAGGGTCTGGGGTTGAGAACCCCAATAGAGTGGAGGGCATGCAATATAAAGAGACAAGCAAACAAGAAATCCTAATACTTAAGCTACCAAAGTAGGAAGAAGAGGTATTACCCGGAGGTCCTACGTTTGAGGTCATTCCCATAGGATCCAAACACTCTACTTATTCCAATGCCTTGAAACCTGCAACTCATTCAAGCAAAGCATATACAACATTAGTAATAGAAAGCATGTTCATTATATAAGTGTTAGGTCATATAAACATGTAAGAAAATAAGCATTAACATAAGATTTTATAAGAAAATCATAACATAGATTAATGCATAAAGACCATAATCATCAGGAAGAAGACAAAAACTCTTTATTATCCTCCGAATCCGTCCTGCCCAGGCCTCAGCAATCCTCCTCCATAAGTATACACAAGGATGTCATGAACGGATGATGGACATCTCAAGAAGGAAGCAAAGGTTTCCTATGACTTGGGAGTGCAGAAGGCACAGGAATTTCTTCAGACTTGATTAGGGATGTAATCAACTATAATATCAATATCTAATCTTTTCTCCTCCCTTAAGACTTCCCATGGGGGTTTATTTATACTTCTCCAAATTAGTTAGTTAGTTAGTTTTTTGTTTGTTTGTTTTTTTGTTGTCCTTTTTTTGTTTTTTTTTTTTTTCCAGTTGAGACACAGTTGGGCCATGGGCTATAGTAGGTGAGTAACAGGTAAAACATGTAAACTCCACCTGAATTAAAGGAGATTATATATTTTTCTAATGTTTTAATAGATATATTCCAGTTGGGCATAAATTGACCCGCGTGTACACCCTCTTTATATAGGGAAAAATAGCATATGGGATTTAAAACATTGCTTTTTAGAATTTGGACCAAGTCTGGAAGAGAAGGGTTTCCCTAGGCCATAACATAGAGCATAAAAATATACAAAGGGTGGTAAATGGTGCTATAAAAGATGCCCCCTAATATATGAGGACAGAAGGGGTACATGATGGCCGAAATGTATTAAGTGTATAGAAATAACCATGCCCTGACAGGAGTTCACTAAATCTTAGCCTGCCAAGCCAGTGGAAGAGATCAAAAAGAAAGTTGTTGTTTGAGGCATGAATACCCATGCTTAGAGATAATAAAGCATGTCTACATATCAAATACAAAAGCAGATCCAATATGTATACAAGTATAAAAGAACTAAAAACACATAGTGGATCATCTAATCATATCCATAGAAGTACATGTCACAATATCACATATAAAGAATTGATCAATGATGCTAAAGTAGAAAGTTGATCACGGAAGTCATAAAGCTGATCGAAAAAGTACCAAGTCAAATAGTGGAACAAATGGTATTGCATGCAACGCGGGGGCGAACATATAGAATGTTGTTGTAATGAACTACAACATATAAGGTAGATGGCGTCACTAACAGAAATAAGAGGGACTGATAAGTGAACTAACAAATGCTGGTGCAAACCCGAGGTCTTCACCGACCTTCGTGGTACATTTCTACACAATGGGAATAAATGATTTAAAGTTGACCATGTGAGAAATCATTTGATTACTGGTCATTGATGTACATCGTTAACAAACACGAGACTAGTCACCGATAATGATGATGAGAGCCAAGGTACCTAGTACAATCTAAAAAGTGCAAATAAATGAGTTGAAGTCGAACACTTGGAAGAACTTATAAATAAGGAGAAAATGATGTATTCCAATTGTTGATAGCAAAGGAATCTACCACTGATGACTGCAAACCCTAAGGTACTTCCAAATGGACTCTAAACCTTGTTCCCAGAGCAATGAGTTGAAGTTAATGGGTAAATATCTACTGGAAGGAGGGTATTAAGGCATCCTTCATCAATCTAGCATGAGTGTAACCTGCAGGCCAATAATGTGGAAGGAATTGGACGAAGAAATATGTAGTAACCAAATTGAAGCACATTTCTGGCATACACAAGATGTAGCTAGCGCACGATAGAAACCCTCTGAACCAACCAATAATGAAAGATGACACAGAGGTGAGGAATCCACCAATAGGGTCAAATGGAAACCAAGGTAGTACACGAATCCCAATGTGTGATAATGAAAGATGACGCCGAACACAAGGGAAACCACTCAGTCAAAGACCCATGATATTGATTGATGTTGAGCGCAAGGTGACCTATCAATAATGAAAATAGAGCCAGGGCGTGGCTCTAGGTATACTCTTAGAACAATTTGTCATATTTGATAAGAGCAAGACCCGCCAGCAAAAATTCAATGGAGACCTTCTCAATCCAGCATGAGCAAAGGACCCAATAACTGATGTGATAGTGAACATGACACTGATAACCAGGGATGGCCAACTAAAAATAAGTCAAGAGGCACCGCAAAAAGGCCGACTCAAGTTTACTTCCCTTGAACAAAAGCACGACTCAAATGTGACAATATGGCAGCATATGATAACTTTGTATAAGTTTTTCATGCAAGAGGCATAAAAAAACTCTCCATATGATTGGAAGAGATAACCAATCAGAGGAGTACTAACTCAATAACAAGGTTAAGGCTCTCCTAAGTCAAACTAAAGCCCGTCTAAATGAAGGAAAGACTTAATTTTGAGTGCTTTGTTCAAGGGCAAAACAACTAACTCTAGCTGCCATCAATCATTGAAGTAATGTCCTATTCCCGCTCTTTTTGATTTTTTTTTGTTTGTCTTTTTCATATTTAGAAAGCTTGAAAAAGAATAAAAGAATACCTATAGTACAATGGAAATAATGAGTTTCCAAATACATATGCGCTAGTTCCTGGGAGGGGAACATTCCTATGCTTAATGCAAGGTGATGAAACTGGTCAATGACACTCAATGGAATGTTCTTTCCATGGGTAAAATGTGTTAAGTTGTAGAGGCTCAGTGATTGCAAGGTTGATTTTGCAGAAAAACATGGTCAAAAAGTGGCTTATACATGAGTCCAAGTGAAGCCGACTTAAGAACAAAAAATACAAATAGTCAACATGCAATGCAGCAATACAACTCAACACAAAGGAGCCTCTAGGGTATAAAGCCAGAAAATAGTGAAGAAGTAAGAGAATGAAGCTTCAACACACAATTCATGGCAGGACTAAAGAGGTCTCCTGAGCCTACACAGTACAACAACATGGGCAACATCTGCTAGCAAGGATCTAACTAAGATGCACATGTAAAGGTTGGCTCTACCATGATGTCATGATTTTATAAGTCGGCGAGTGAAAATGGTTTAAGAACCAACACATGATGGGGTCGACCCTATGGCCAAGATATCGTAGTATGGAGGCTAGTATGAAAAATGCAACGGAAAATGATATTCCCTAACCTATATGCCAGTGAAAAAATGATACCTGTCATGATGGGTCTGCAGTCATGGAATCAAAGCAGTCTCTCAAAATCTCCAAAGTATCCTGAAAAAATGAACTATCCCAACACTCCAAGCCAAAAGGGTCACAAAGCTCGTAAAGTTTTGAAAAGAAAAAATGAACTTTAGAAAAAGTGATTTTCACATGTCGACTTATATAAATACCTTTTGACTTACATTTCTTCATTTGTGTTGTGAACAAGTGAGTGAAGGAGCTCTGGAGAAAAAACCCAAGCAATCTCAAGCCATCAAATTCATTCATTCGTTCAGCCTTCAACCTTCCAGGTAACCTTTTAAATGAGTTTTTGATAAGTTTTATTGCATTTTAAATGTTTTTTGTTGAATTTTTTTGCGCAATTTTAAAATTTCACATGTTTTTAATGATCCAAAACACTTGTTTTGCAGAATGTCGATTATGTGGAGAGAAAGGGAACATAGTGTGATTGATAATGAAGTGATGGAAGACCCAACTGCATTAGATGCCTTACGAGGATGCGAATTATTGAATTTTTTCAAAATACCAAATATGAAGGCAAATACCAGAATGGTTAAGATGCTGATCCATTATTGGGATCCATAAGAAGATGCTTTTATTATTGATCAAATGCATCTAAGGATAGAAATAGAGGATATCTATTTCATCATTGGTCTTTCCTGAAGAGGAGAGAAGGTCAAATCAACAGGAAGAACAAGAGGGAGCCTCAGTGTAGAAGACTACGTATGCATCTACTGCCCAAGAAACACCGAGAAATTGGAACCCATATTCCAATTAAACATGTAGAGAGCTTAGCCTTGAAAATCCTTCTCTTTAACATTGCTAGAGTGAATGGTTCAAATTCTCTACATTAGGCTTCTTGACTTTTGATGAGTCTAGCAGTGGAGTGTCTCATGACAATTTTTGATTGGTGTACACCCCTCTTGGCCAATATGAAAAAACAACTTACATGCATCCGAAATGGTCAGACAAGGAACTTCGGGTATGGAACCATCTTGTGCTCCTTTTTCTTTGAGAGAGTACCAAGGCTTCGACCCAAGGTCTTGCCCACCATCAGCAGCCCGAGGGATCCTCGAATGGGTAGATGGGATGATCTAATGAAGAGAATAGGGGTGGTGAGGTCCCTAGAAACACTTTTGATGACAAATTCTTCTCCTAGTGGGAATGACAAGTCATAGAAGTTGAGGACTGCCCCTATGATGCCATGGAATTTAGAGGAGATCCATATATGGTGTTCTCACCGGACGTAGCGTAGGGAGCCATAGGTACAAATGTTTTTTAATTTTTAAGATTTTAAGTATAAATAAACTAAAAATATTTTTGATGAGACAAATACTTACAAAATTATTTTGATCATGACACAGATATTGGACGAGTAAGACCTAAGGGTATACCTAAACATAGGCATCACAGAAGAGACGCGAAGGGAGCTGCAGCAGAGACTGAGAGGACCCTCCATGTTGTCCAGAGCAACTTGGTGAGATTGACTCACCAGGTACCTATGGTAGCTATAGAAGACCTTCTAGAGGAGATGCAGAGATGCATGGTAGGAGTGCCACGCGATTGGGTGCAACTATTTCTACGGGTGGAAAATGCCATCGTCTTCTTTCGTGCTTCTCACCCTGATGAGGACCCATAGAGGGATGACCATATCTTTTTGGTTAGGCATGATTATGGGCATAATCCCTAATTTTGTTGGATGTTTTTGTATATTATTTTGAACATAAAATTCCATCTATTGAAAGAAGGTTTCACCGTGATGATCATATATATACAAATGATTCTTCAATTATTTTTTATTGTTAATGTGATGAATGATTTATGTGCCAATCTAATGCTTGATTAGTGATAGAATTTCCAAATGAATTTTTTGATCGTGGAATATGAATAAATGTGATACAAATAAATGATCTCTGTAATAAACACACTCTTAGAAATTGGCGATATAAATAAGGATCTCTCACATGATAGATGTTATTTAATTAAGATACCACCAGTTGTGAATCCAAGTATAGTGCTAATGAATGAATACCAAGAGATATTGCCTCAGATAGTAAATTAATGACAACACTATATTCAGAAACATTATTTGAAGCAGGACTGATACATACGCCTCTTGAAACCAACAACTAGCCGATGGATATAAATCACCCCTGCCACGGAAGAAAACTTCCGGGTGTGTCTACTAGAACCAATGGTGAACCCTAGATATATCAAATCGTCTATCAATACCTGCCAAAGCAGATCAAAAATATCAACATCACTACGAAACAAATAGATAGATATGCACAATTATACAATATTTACAATCAAGCAAGTGCTAGGTCGAAGCCTAAGAAAAATGCTTTTTAAGATAGAGCCCATTTCTAGGCTCTGCCAACTCATTGTGCTCAAAATCAACCAACTCATAAGATCCCTTTTTCAAGACCTTTTTGACAATGAAAGGACCGTACCACATAGATTTGAACTTGCTTGCCCCCAAGGCATCTTTGTCTTGGTCATAGACCAAGACAAGGTCGCCTTAAGAGAAACCCCTAGGATGGACAACCTTATCATATTAAGTGAGTATCCTTTCCTCAACTGCTTGAAAAGCACTTGGTTCGCCATCGCTTTTGCTTGAGATGCGAAATCTGACAGGCTTTGACAAAGGAACCAGTCGACCGTTAGGGATCCTTCCAAATTTTCCTATAACTTTGAGAAGGAAAACCGTTTATCTGAATGTAATGGTAGTTCAAGGACCTTTAGATTACAATCTACTCATTAGGTGTGACTACATTTATAGCATGGGAGCTATTGTTTCCTCACTCTTCCGAGTGATGTGTTTTTCGCATGAAGGCAGAGTGGTCCAGCTCGTAGACCAGCTTTCATTCCCTGGTTCACACATAGATAATAGTCAAATGCCATCCCTAACAGGTATTTTTGCGCAAGGAATGTCTCATCAATCTCTAGTCTGTCCACCTGATGAGCGCGAGTGATTCAGTGGTTGTGACTGAAACCTAGGGGGCATGCACCCTGGTCTGCTTCGACATGAAAAATTCAGGTATAGGGTAGGTTTCCATGGAGGATATATGACTGGTTTGACACACTCATTCGTTTAGGAAAATGGGATTAGACTGGAATACGATACCTCTGTCAGAAGCTATGCCTTTCCTGACAGAACAAAATGTTTTGTCTACAAATTGAAGGGTAACCTGGAAACTCTACTTCGCTATACCTGGGGGCATGCAAACCTTTTTGCATGAAAGTGAAAAGCGACCATTTATTTTCCTAGTTTGTAGATTCTTAACCCTTTAAACTCGTAGGATTCATTAATGCCCTCCTACAACGGGTCATTTCTTGTCGACATCAACTCATTATCCAAGAAGTTGACCTAGGAACAACCCTTTCAATACTTTGAAGCTTGCATGCCTCAATGGCAAGTTTCTCACTTCCGGCGACAGGTTCACATTAATGGCCTTTGACCGAAATATTTTGCATGGTGTTCAACATCGACTCATGTATTCACACCACATGAGTTGTACTGTAGTAACTTGAGGGTCATCATCATCATCGGTGATTCCTCTCGTGCCTATTAACAGCTTACATCATTGGCTAGTAATCAGGTGATGTCTTTCCATGTTCGACATCAGAACATCTTTTCACATGGATCGACTTGTACTTTCAGGAGAAGATTGAACGAGTTTTGAAGACCCCGGATCTATTTTCATCCATCCGGACTGCGATATATTCAGGAAAATAAAGACATAAAATGTACATCATTGTTGCACAGATAATCATCCAAACTAAGGGATGATGACTCTACTAGAATCATCAGTTTGCACATAGACGGTTGTCTGTCCTATGTACATGAAAATGAATTTATCAAGCTGAGCATGGGAATGCCTGCCTTAGCTAGATCATGAAAATATTATGAAGATAATGTGTTGTATTGTATCTTATTACAAGTCGCCTTCTAGTTCGAAAAACCCTGGATCCTCATTATAAAGCATTTCACCCAACATCAAAAAGATTTACGACCTCATGCTTTAGGGGGCAACTGTTATAGACATATTTGGGCACTACAACCCCAATCACATATTTCCATAAACCAAGGGATTCTAATTCCCTAAAAGTGTTGTTTCATACCCTAAAGGAGCAAGGTCAGCTGATTACATCATCTCCCATAAGTTCTCCATGAAAAACTACTCAGAACTAGTCAAAGCAGGACCATACAGACTGCCTAGTGCTAAGGGTACGATGTATCTCACCTTCCACATGCAAAAAGTGCGATGCATACTAAAAAGCCCTTCTATAGGGTGCAATGAGAGAGAGCAGACAAATGGCACAAGCAATTTGCTAGGTGGAGACCTTGAGAATCTTCTAGAAGCTGCTCATTTGACACTTGCCTCTCTGAATTCGCCCAAGGATGAGTAAGAGATCATGAAATCTCCAAGTGGAATTAAGAACTATCAGAGAGATGACACTAATCAAAATCGCAGCAGCCGACTCACCCCCCTGCAAACATCTATATATGGATCCCTCATCCCAGAGATCCATAGGTTGGAATTTGGTAACTTGCAAAGAAGTAATGTTAGTTTCTCTTTGAAGACATTGTTGGGTGATCTTGCTTTGTATGAGGTAAAGAGGGCTTTCAAGCTGGGAGGATGGCATTGGGTCAGACCAAGTGATTGTAATCCTCTCTTCTATTACTTCTATCAATAAATCTATTTGATTTTTCCTCCATATTCTTGTGTATCTCTGAATATTGTTTTGATATATGCATTTGTATGGTCAATATATATCTGATCCTATATTGTTTACAGTGATAGATCTCTATGATTTGATGGTATTATGTGCTGTGACTCTACAGGTGCTCTTTAAAGCGGGACAAGTAAGGAAGGAGTGGCAAGATTCTGTCAAAGGGGAAAGGAAACAAGCAAGGGACCAAGCCAAAGACTGAGGTTGGTACTCTCTGCTTCTTTCTCATCTATCTCTCGTAAAGGAAAACACAAGTGACTTTAGTTTGTTGTTTCTAAGATAGCTACCCGTCTTAGTGGGACTAGCAGTTCTGAATAGACACTAGTTTTCCCGATAACAAGGTGGTGTGGATGGATGGGGTATTCGCAGGAACCCTCACCTTATTAACTGAACAACATTGTGTGGTGCATCTTGTGCTGCTTCCTCATTGTCACTCAGAGGATGTTCCATCAGCGGGCTATATTCAGGGCCTGTTTTCCCTCTATCCCTGAAGATCGTTCCACTTCGCGTAGCTCCAAAAATTAACTTAGCTTCATAACCCTCTTTTCACATAAGAGCATCTTAATCCAAGTATTTAAAGACCTTAAATACTTACCTCGAGGTCCCTTGAAGAAGCGTCGCTCTACTTCGATGTAACTGACAAAGTGTCAACCACGAACTCTGTCACAAATCCTCCTATGATATGACTAAGCCAGTGATTGACAGCGTGTACGATCTTATCTTCAGAGGCTTAAAATCTCCGCACTAACTATGGGGTCCACACTATCAGACCATCAAGCCTCCACTTTCCTTGGTCGTCTGCCAATTTAGCGATCCACTCGTACAATTCAACTAGGAAGGAAAAAAAAGATTTCGTGTATCTCAATGTACAGATATATGTCCAACCACTATTCTTTTGTCAATCATGGATTTCTATTTTCTTGCGTCGTGAATTCATGGATCTTTCTATCCAACCAATCTTTAATTTCCTTCTTAGTTGGATTCCAGTGATGTCAAAATTACACATCTCTTTATGCACATCTCGGTCCTGACAACGAAACCATTGGTTGTTGTAGTGGGCCCTGACCCAGGTTCAACGTTAATTAGCCAAAAAAATCCCTACACTACTGGACCTTTTGGCATCAATCCGTGGCACGCAGACTAAAGTCTCACCCAAAGCAGTATGGGGGAATGCAAGAACCACGTTTCCACACCCAAAGATGGTAATGATGTCATTTTATACCCTAAACATACATGCCTTCATGTAGATCGATAAGCATTTTAGGGCTTATCGATATACTTCTCTTCTTTAACCTTTAAACCTTTGTGAAGGTCTACGACTGTCCTTCGCGTACCCTAAATAGGTGAACCAATCACTTATGTACCTCTGTAATTACTCCTAATCTTGTATATGCCCAAATCGGCTTTAGTATCTGATAACTTCAACGGGCATTAAGATGTTCTTTGGGTAAACGGATATTATTATGTGCCTTTAGATAACAATGTAAAAATAATATATTCATGCATCACTATAGCATTAAAGAATAAACCCAATATTCATCATAACATAATCGCATGCATTCATAACAGAAGTAAATAGATCAACACAGGTATTTCTAGAATAATGTTATGAAACCAGCTCACAAAAGGATAGAAAATATAGATCAACGCCTTAGAAGTCAGCCTCTTTAAGGGGGAAAACTCCTTTACATTACATAAATGAACAATTCTTGGATGTTTCAAATGAAAAAACCTCATTTCTATATATAGGATTCTAAGGAGTCACAATATAACCCAACCGAGCTAACAATAATAATATAAAGCCACAAAAATAACAATAGAGGGATTCTATGGGGCACAGTGATAACAATATGGGGACAATAGGGGCACAACA
>APFE031444205.1:0-27880 GCA_000404065.3 Pinus taeda
CGTGGTGGATACATGGAATCATCACAAAGAGAGGAAATATTTTTAAAAAGTTCAACTACAATGCCACCTAGAGTAGGTCATCAGCCTGCATGTTGTCCTGGAGTGGGGATTTTGGTGGCCAAATGGATGAGAGCGTTGTCTGATGTCATTTGGCAGCATTCTTTCATTATTTGTCTGTATTTCCTCGACAGAATTAATGGAACGTTCCTTTATATTCAATAACTGAGCTATATATTATAATCTGTCTCAAGCACCACCAGTTATGGGCAATTATGTTCTTGGTATTAAATTTAAAGTGCTTACTCCCGGCTACAGATTTTAAGAATGACCAGTGTACAATGCAATTCAGAGTCACAACAGAAGTCTGATCTACTTCTCAAAGTTTGGTGTTCAGTGTTCAGTTGAGCTGCTTTTGATGCATGGAAAATCAAATCTGGATTCCCTTTATGCTGTGCAGGTTTCTAAACTGGTTTGTGAGGGTTTCGATTAAAAGATGAACGTTTCTGAGTCGAAATCGAAGACATAGTAAAATGGGACTTCCTTTAATGCATGGTGTTTCTTTGTGATTGATGGCAGGCAATTTATCAAAAGCATAGGCTATCATCGCATGAAAGGCAAACAGCCAAGGATTCTTGTTCAAATGCCATACATCTGCAGGGAGGATGCTGGCTGCACAGTATTCTCCAATGTCAGAGGATAGTGATGATTGTGTTGGTTATCACATGATACGGTATAGTGATTCTCCTCAGCATATTTCAGTGACTCAATCCGATCAAGTTATTAGTAGTCCTACGAGCCCTGTTTCACTTACAAATAAAGAAGAAATGTTTTCTGGGCCTGAATTTTTACTTTTGATAAAACTATATGGATGGTGAGAAAGATGAGGATTGCCAGGCAATTGTGAAGTGTGTCTATACTTTCTTTCTACATTTGCTACTATGTAGTTCTGTACACAATGTAAGATGCCTAAGGGAATCATCTGATGATAGCTCAAAGAAAAATAAATTTCGTGAACGGGAAGAAACTGATGACAATCTTCCGTTGCCCACCTTAGATGAGGATGCATTGCTAAACACAAAATGTCCTCAGAATGTGGAGTTGAGGTGGCAGACTGAAGTAAGCTCAAGCATTTATGCAACACCTTTAATTGCTGACAATAACAGCGATGGTAAATTAGAAATAGTGGTTCCTTCTTTTGTACATTATCTGGAAGTGCTAGAAGGCTCAGATGGAGACAAAATGCCAGGTTGGCCGGCATTCCATAAATCAACTGTCCATGCCAGTCCACTACTATATGATATTGATAAGGATGGGATCAGAGAAGTAGCTTTAGCAACATATAATGGTGAAGTTATCTTTTTCAGGGTTTCAGGGTATTTAATGTCAGGTTCCCCGTTTACGAGTTCACAAAGATTGGTATGTTGGGTTAGGAAAAGATCATGTAGATCGTGCTCATCCTGATGTGCATGATGATGTTCTAATTCAGGAGGGTATTGACAATAAAGCTGTATCCAATCATCAGGGTAATGCTAAAGAAACAAAGTCCAATGAGTCATTGTCAAAAGGAATTCTTGAACATCAAGCTTCAAGCAATGCATCTAATTCAGAATTGTTATCTCATGCCTCTCAGAATGGTAGCCTCTGCTTCAGAACACAATAACCAAACGAAACCTACAGTCGAGCTTCCCAAGCATACAACCACTGAACTGCATAATGAAACTAAAACAAATGTCACTAAAGAAGACCATGTTGGTAGTGATGAGGAATCCATGCATGATATACTAAATATGGGAGTAACAACAAATGCTACTAATACAGTAAAGTCAATGGGTTCTCAGAGGCGGCTTCTTACAGAATCTGAAACAGAAAGTTCCAAGGAAGGTGATACCGGAGGAGCTGCTACTGTCAAAAATAATCAGGATCTGGCAGAAGAGGCAGATTCTTCTTTTGATCTGTTTCGAGATGGAGAAGATGGCTTGACTGATGAATATGCATATGACTATGATGACTATGTTGATGAATCAGCTTGGGGAGATGAAGACTTTGCTGAGGCCCAACATCCAAAACCAGAAGATTTTGTCAATATTGATTCTCATATCCTCTGCACTCCAGTGATAGCAGATATTGACAAGGATGGTGTAGATGAGATGAGTGTTACAGCATCTTACTTTTTTGATCATGAGTATTATGACAACCCTGCCACATTCAGCAGAATTGGGTGGTATAGATGTTACTAAATATGTGGCTGGTGCAATTGTGGTTTTTAATCTTGATACCAAACAAGTTAAGTGGAGCACTCAACTGGATCTTAGCACAGATTCTGGAACCTTCCGTGCCCATATCTACTCTTCTCCTTCAGTGGTTGATCTGGATGGTGATGGTTATTTGGACATTCTTGTGTGAACTTCATTTGGCTTCTTGTTTTAGATCACCATGGAAAAACAAAGGGAGGCTTTCCACTACAAATGGGTGAGATTCAAGGACAAGTCATAGCTGCTGACATTAATGATGATGGGAAAATTGAAATGGTCACAACTGATACACGAGGCAATATGGCTGCATGGACTACTCAAGGAAAAGAAATTTGGGAACAACATTTGAAGAGTCTTATTGCGCAGAGCGAACGATGGGTAGAATATTGAAGGAGATAGGTGCTTAGACATGCTTGTCAGGAATTTCCTGCCGCCTTCATGTGGATTGCCACTATTATGGATTCCCTAACTAGACGCTTGATTTTAGGTGGGCTAACTGCAGATCAACTTTTCCAGGAAAAGTCAGAGCACCTAGCAAGGAAAAATGAAATTCTAGATTGTGTGCATTTGGCAATACAACAAATTGCCGAACTTATGCCCACTGCTGCATTAAGACTGCAACCAATAATTCTTCGAAGAATGCCACACAGAGTTATTCATAAAGATTGGAATGCTTATATATTGAGAACATGCTCAGGGTGGAGAGTAGTGCTGTTGGAGAGATAATTGGTAGGAGAATACTTATGGCAGTGGCGGACAGGCTTATTGAGATTGATGTTGAAATTAGATGGGAATATATTTTACATGAAGACTCAAGCAAGGTCTACACATTTGACAGGGAAATGGAAGATGATGAAGAAAATGAAGAACCGCCAAAGCTGAGGACAATGACCGAATTTTTTGACTTGCAGACTCAATCTCCTCCTTTGATCTTCGAAAACAATAGAGGGATTGTCTCGTATGGAAGAGATGCCCACTAGTGTGAATAACGTGGTTTTTAATGTTATTGATCTGAGCAGTGATGATGAGGATACACCACAGGAAAGAAATCCTCCAGAGAAACAAATGAACTTGTCCACAGGAGTAGTTTGAAAAATGAGCCACAATTGGAACAGGATAGATCGAGACAAGCTAATGGGTTTGTGCGTCCATCTCTTCCTTCATTATCTCAACAAGAAAGGGTATCTACACACCAAAATATTTCTGCAAGAGAAGATGTTAGGTCCAGCCAAGCAGTGCAAGAGAATGATCGGATAATGAATAGGCAGGGAGAACAGCAATCCCAGTTCGTCAGGCCAATTGATACGGCAAATCCAGAATAATACTGATATTCTACAACAAGTCAGGCATTGATAGCAAATGATCAAACTACAGGCATACGTCCAGTCATCTCTTCTATGCCAAATAAGTCTGTATTTCTTGCCCGAGAAAATCACCAGTTTTGGAGAGCAGGGGATTATGATGTTCAATCTACACAAAAAAGAACTATAACAGGTGGAATGGACCATGTTCGTGTACACCCCAAATTTCTTCATTCTAATGCAACCGCAGACCAAATTTTTAACCCATGAGATTACAGCCATGCTTTACTTTTTCAGGATGATGGAGGGGGTATGAATCCTGAATGCATCCGGCGGTGCATGAGCTTGGGATACTCCATGAAGAACACAAATACTACGATTGGACAATATGGTAATGGTTTCAAAACAAGCACGATGAGGCTAGGAGCAGATGTTATTGTTTTCACCCGAAGTTCTTCTGGCAGCTCGCCAACACAGAGTATTGGGCTCCTTTCCTATACATTCTTGAGGAAAACTGGGCGTTCTGTGGTGTAGTCGAGATGATCGGGCCCGATAAAAATGAAAATGAAAACGGTGAATTTCAACAAGTCCCCTCAGCACCGCCTGAACCTCAGCAGCCTGGATGTGAAGGGAAACTCATCAAGCTGAAGGGACAGGCAGCCACCGCCTCAATCCAAAAAGACAAAAATCTTTTATGGAACCGCCTAAAGGATTCCTGGGCAGTTATTACCCAGTTATGACCAAACGGCCAGCGCACAGCTCCAGGATCACTGTTTAATCCATTTTTGAGACTGCTGCCTCATGCGCAGCCTAAGATATTTACTCCAAAACGCCAGCTGCCCCAGCTCAGCCCAGACAGTCGTTCATGCATTTAGTTTTAGCAGCAAACAGTGATGTACTTCGGATCTGTTGAGATCGGTTAGATAGATATTTGATATATTTTCCTTGAGATCTGATCCACAGATCTAAGTCTGTAAATTTCTTCTATAAAAACCTCTCTATGTACTGTTCAAAGAGAGGAGATGTTTTTGATCATTGAACTCAGTTGAGGCTTGCTGTATACGCTGGAAGAAACTCAATGAACAGAGCTTGCTGGAATAACCGTGTTTGAACTGTCTACATGTGTGTTGATGGCTAAAGACTGAGACTACAGAATTCTCGTGTTTCCTCATGGACCAATAAGTTTCCTCTTCTCTTTCTTGGCTCTGTTTTCAGTTTTAATATGCTTATATCACCTTTGTGTCATGATCTAGACAACAGAAAGAAGACTAGCTCAGAATTTGTTTAACAACACTCTGTGCTCAATTCTCGTTGTTTCTCTATGTTTGTCTTCTAAACTAGCCTATAATATGAATTCCTCTTAGGCAGGCTCATATTTGCACTAGTTTCCTCCGTGTATGAATATTGTTGTAGGAATTCAAGTGATTGCTCCTATAGGATATTCATTCCCGTTCCCTCTGTCAGCGTGAATGAAAATTACTTAGCTGTCTTTCATTCCCTGACCTCCATCTCATCTCATTTCAAGCTTCAATATTGGTCCATGTGTAGCTATCCTGCTCTGTATTCCGCTTTGCCAAAGAAAACACATTCTTCAGTCCACATCCTTGACTCCATGCCCAATGTTCTAAACCTTTCGCGCTTCGCATGCCTCCCTGCTTAAGACCATTCTCTCCTCACCAAAAAACAAAACCCTTTGTACTCAATAGCTAGCCTAAGATCATAAAAACCATACAGAGAGAGCCCTCTCTGACTGCTGGTAGGCTAGGACCGGCAGTCCAAAGCCTGGTTAGTGGTTACCCCGGCCGTATCCTCTTGGGAGTCAAAGAGGACAACCTGGGTGTTAACATAATGGCGACTCCACTGGGGAGCTGAAAGAGTGTTCATGTTTAGCTCTGATCTTCGATGGTGGACAGAGATCAGGCACTCCAAAGTAACGACATCCACTTGGCGACTCCACTTCATTTTCATTCAAGACTCCACTGAGGAACGAACCAATTCGACAACCAAGTAGTCCATGTTCCAAAGCATTATCAGTAAAACAGGATGACCGGGTTCGTGGAAGATGTTTCATTTGATGAAGCTCTAGATATCTTCAGGGAGAGTTTATCAAAATTTGAGCTTGATGAAGAATTTTTCAAATTGATGTTGTCAAAAACAGCAGGTGGCTCGCATAACCTTTTCCTTGATTTAATTGTTGAAAGATATGAAAAATAAATTGAATTCTTGCAATCTCAAATCCAGTCATATCATTTTCGTGATCCTAAAGCATTTCTTCAAAATCTTCCTTCCCCAAGTCATGAGGAAATAGTACTACCTTCTGACTTACAGATTGAGGATAATTATGTTTATGTTTTCAAGGCAAAGACTGAAGATTTAGTTGCAGGGCTTATTACCAAAGAGGTAAATCTTTCATCCGACCAAGAGGGCCCAGAAGAAGCTATCCCACATGATGTTTTTATTGATCCTATATCAGACTACATGGAACTGCTTCTAAACTCAAGTTCCTTAGCATGTTTTCTCCGTAAGGAAAAAATACATCAGCAGTGGCCTTTCTATGCCAAAATCTTGATTATGGGGGCACATGACAGAATAGTGCTTCCAAGTTCATCAACCATCAGTGAGCCTGTTCATCTCTTTCTTCAATTGCTTAAGTGGCTGCACTGGTTATTTCACTTCACTTGACGGCAAAGTAAGTGCTGGTTAGGGTAGGTAGGTAGGATTAATAAGGCAGCCAGCAAGGGGAATTTTGCAGAGAGCAGCATCAAAGACCAAGGCATACTGACCTGCTGTTCTTGACTTTTTGCAAGGAAAAGCCATCCCCAAGTGGAGCCACTGTTAGCCTCCTGCTCATAGCAGGTATTCACCTTTCGTGATCGACATATGTACAGGCCAAATATGTCATGCTTTGCTTACAGCAATGTTCCATATTTGAATCCTCTGACAGCGAAACATTTTATTGATATATGCATGGTTCATTTTACTCTGGTTGAGAATGGCATCTGGCTGAAAACTAAGAGAAATATCAAGTTCGGAATCCTTTTCATGATGCATTGAAATGAAGGTTCAAACTCTGTGGCTGCTGGCAAAGCCTTGAATACTTTGGCAACTACTATAGCAAGTTATCTGATATCCATTTACAGAGCAGATGGGAATGAGGAGGCACGCAGTGCAATATTCTTGCAGAATCATTTTTGAAGGACCTTTTGGCAGCACACCGTGGTGGATACATGGAATCATCACAAAGAGAGGAAATATTTTTAAAAAGTTCAACTACAATGCCACCTAGAGTAGGTCATCAGCCTGCATGTTGTCCTGGAGTGGGGATTTTGGTGGCCAAATGGATGAGAGCGTTGTCTGATGTCATTTGGCAGCATTCTTTCATTATTTGTCTGTATTTCCTCGACAGAATTAATGGAACGTTCCTTTATATTCAATAACTGAGCTATATATTATAATCTGTCTCAAGCACCACCAGTTATGGGCAATTATGTTCTTGGTATTAAATTTAAAGTGCTTACTCCCGGCTACAGATTTTAAGAATGACCAGTGTACAATGCAATTCAGAGTCACAACAGAAGTCTGATCTACTTCTCAAAGTTTGGTGTTCAGTGTTCAGTTGAGCTGCTTTTGATGCATGGAAAATCAAATCTGGATTCCCTTTATGCTGTGCAGGTTTCTAAACTGGTTTGTGAGGGTTTCGATTAAAAGATGAACGTTTCTGAGTTGAAATCAAAGACATAGTAAAATGGGACTTCCTTTAATGCATGGTGTTTCTTTGTGATTGATGGCAGGCAATTTATCAAAAGCATAGGCTATCATCGCATGAAAGGCAAACAGCCAAGGATTCTTGTTCAAATGCCATACATCTGCAGGGAGGATGCTGGCTGCACAGTATTCTCCAATGTCAGAGGATAGTGATGATTGTGTTGGTTATCACATGATACGGTATAGTGATTCTCCTCAGCATATTTCAGTGACTCAATCCGATCAAGTTATTAGTAGTCCTACGAGCCCTGTTTCACTTACAAATAAAGAAGAAATGTTTTCTGGGCCTGAATTTTTACTTTTGATAAAACTATATGGATGGTGAGAAAGATGAGGATTGCCAGGCAATTGTGAAGTGTGTCTATACTTTCTTTCTACATTTGCTACTATGTAGTTCTGTACACAATGTAAGATGCCTAAGGGAATCATCTGATGATAGCTCAAAGAAAAATAAATTTCGTGAACGGGAAGAAACTGATGACAATCTTCCGTTGCCCACCTTAGATGAGGATGCATTGCTAAACACAAAATGTCCTCAGAATGTGGAGTTGAGGTGGCAGACTGAAGTAAGCTCAAGCATTTATGCAACACCTTTAATTGCTGACAATAACAGCGATGGTAAATTAGAAATAGTGGTTCCTTCTTTTGTACATTATCTGGAAGTGCTAGAAGGCTCAGATGGAGACAAAATGCCAGGTTGGCCGGCATTCCATAAATCAACTGTCCATGCCAGTCCACTACTATATGATATTGATAAGGATGGGATCAGAGAAGTAGCTTTAGCAACATATAATGGTGAAGTTATCTTTTTCAGGGTTTCAGGGTATTTAATGTCAGGTTCCCCGTTTACGAGTTCACAAAGATTGGTATGTTGGGTTAGGAAAAGATCATGTAGATCGTGCTCATCCTGATGTGCATGATGATGTTCTAATTCAGGAGGGTATTGACAATAAAGCTGTATCCAATCATCAGGGTAATGCTAAAGAAACAAAGTCCAATGAGTCATTGTCAAAAGGAATTCTTGAACATCAAGCTTCAAGCAATGCATCTAATTCAGAATTGTTATCTCATGCCTCTCAGAATGGTAGCCTCTGCTTCAGAACACAATAACCAAACGAAACCTACAGTCGAGCTTCCCAAGCATACAACCACTGAACTGCATAATGAAACTAAAACAAATGTCACTAAAGAAGACCATGTTGGTAGTGATGAGGAATCCATGCATGATATACTAAATATGGGAGTAACAACAAATGCTACTAATACAGTAAAGTCAATGGGTTCTCAGAGGCGGCTTCTTACAGAATCTGAAACAGAAAGTTCCAAGGAAGGTGATACCGGAGGAGCTGCTACTGTCAAAAATAATCAGGATCTGGCAGAAGAGGCAGATTCTTCTTTTGATCTGTTTCGAGATGGAGAAGATGGCTTGACTGATGAATATGCATATGACTATGATGACTATGTTGATGAATCAGCTTGGGGAGATGAAGACTTTGCTGAGGCCCAACATCCAAAACCAGAAGATTTTGTCAATATTGATTCTCATATCCTCTGCACTCCAGTGATAGCAGATATTGACAAGGATGGTGTAGATGAGATGAGTGTTACAGCATCTTACTTTTTTGATCATGAGTATTATGACAACCCTGCCACATTCAGCAGAATTGGGTGGTATAGATGTTACTAAATATGTGGCTGGTGCAATTGTGGTTTTTAATCTTGATACCAAACAAGTTAAGTGGAGCACTCAACTGGATCTTAGCACAGATTCTGGAACCTTCCGTGCCCATATCTACTCTTCTCCTTCAGTGGTTGATCTGGATGGTGATGGTTATTTGGACATTCTTGTGTGAACTTCATTTGGCTTCTTGTTTTAGATCACCATGGAAAAACAAAGGGAGGCTTTCCACTACAAATGGGTGAGATTCAAGGACAAGTCATAGCTGCTGACATTAATGATGATGGGAAAATTGAAATGGTCACAACTGATACACGAGGCAATATGGCTGCATGGACTACTCAAGGAAAAGAAATTTGGGAACAACATTTGAAGAGTCTTATTGCGCAGAGCGAACGATGGGTAGAATATTGAAGGAGATAGGTGCTTAGACATGCTTGTCAGGAATTTCCTGCCGCCTTCATGTGGATTGCCACTATTATGGATTCCCTAACTAGACGCTTGATTTTAGGTGGGCTAACTGCAGATCAACTTTTCCAGGAAAAGTCAGAGCACCTAGCAAGGAAAAATGAAATTCTAGATTGTGTGCATTTGGCAATACAACAAATTGCCGAACTTATGCCCACTGCTGCATTAAGACTGCAACCAATAATTCTTCGAAGAATGCCACACAGAGTTATTCATAAAGATTGGAATGCTTATATATTGAGAACATGCTCAGGGTGGAGAGTAGTGCTGTTGGAGAGATAATTGGTAGGAGAATACTTATGGCAGTGGCGGACAGGCTTATTGAGATTGATGTTGAAATTAGATGGGAATATATTTTACATGAAGACTCAAGCAAGGTCTACACATTTGACAGGGAAATGGAAGATGATGAAGAAAATGAAGAACCGCCAAAGCTGAGGACAATGACCGAATTTTTTGACTTGCAGACTCAATCTCCTCCTTTGATCTTCGAAAACAATAGAGGGATTGTCTCGTATGGAAGAGATGCCCACTAGTGTGAATAACGTGGTTTTTAATGTTATTGATCTGAGCAGTGATGATGAGGATACACCACAGGAAAGAAATCCTCCAGAGAAACAAATGAACTTGTCCACAGGAGTAGTTTGAAAAATGAGCCACAATTGGAACAGGATAGATCGAGACAAGCTAATGGGTTTGTGCGTCCATCTCTTCCTTCATTATCTCAACAAGAAAGGGTATCTACACACCAAAATATTTCTGCAAGAGAAGATGTTAGGTCCAGCCAAGCAGTGCAAGAGAATGATCGGATAATGAATAGGCAGGGAGAACAGCAATCCCAGTTCGTCAGGCCAATTGATACGGCAAATCCAGAATAATACTGATATTCTACAACAAGTCAGGCATTGATAGCAAATGATCAAACTACAGGCATACGTCCAGTCATCTCTTCTATGCCAAATAAGTCTGTATTTCTTGCCCGAGAAAATCACCAGTTTTGGAGAGCAGGGGATTATGATGTTCAATCTACACAAAAAAGAACTATAACAGGTGGAATGGACCATGTTCGTGTACACCCCAAATTTCTTCATTCTAATGCAACCGCAGACCAAATTTTTAACCCATGAGATTACAGCCATGCTTTACTTTTTCAGGATGATGGAGGGGGTATGAATCCTGAATGCATCCGGCGGTGCATGAGCTTGGGATACTCCATGAAGAACACAAATACTACGATTGGACAATATGGTAATGGTTTCAAAACAAGCACGATGAGGCTAGGAGCAGATGTTATTGTTTTCACCCGAAGTTCTTCTGGCAGCTCGCCAACACAGAGTATTGGGCTCCTTTCCTATACATTCTTGAGGAAAACTGGGCGTTCTGTGGTGTAGTCGAGATGATCGGGCCCGATAAAAATGAAAATGAAAACGGTGAATTTCAACAAGTCCCCTCAGCACCGCCTGAACCTCAGCAGCCTGGATGTGAAGGGAAACTCATCAAGCTGAAGGGACAGGCAGCCACCGCCTCAATCCAAAAAGACAAAAATCTTTTATGGAACCGCCTAAAGGATTCCTGGGCAGTTATTACCCAGTTATGACCAAACGGCCAGCGCACAGCTCCAGGATCACTGTTTAATCCATTTTTGAGACTGCTGCCTCATGCGCAGCCTAAGATATTTACTCCAAAACGCCAGCTGCCCCAGCTCAGCCCAGATAGTCGTTCATGCATTTAGTTTTAGCAGCAAACAGTGATGTACTTCGGATCTGTTGAGATCGGTTAGATAGATATTTGATATATTTTCCTTGAGATCTGATCCACAGATCTAAGTCTGTAAATTTCTTCTATAAAAACCTCTCTATGTACTGTTCAAAGAGAGGAGATGTTTTTGATCATTGAACTCAGTTGAGGCTTGCTGTATACGCTGGAAGAAACTCAATGAACAGAGCTTGCTGGAATAACCGTGTTTGAACTGTCTACATGTGTGTTGATGGCTAAAGACTGAGACTACAGAATTCTCGTGTTTCCTCATGGACCAATAAGTTTCCTCTTCTCTTTCTTGGCTCTGTTTTCAGTTTTAATATGCTTATATCACCTTTGTGTCATGATCTAGACAACAGAAAGAAGACTAGCTCAGAATTTGTTTAACAACACTCTGTGCTCAATTCTCGTTGTTTCTCTATGTTTGTCTTCTAAACTAGCCTATAATATGAATTCCTCTTAGGCAGGCTCATATTTGCACTAGTTTCCTCCGTGTATGAATATTGTTGTAGGAATTCAAGTGATTGCTCCTATAGGATATTCATTCCCGTTCCCTCTGTCAGCGTGAATGAAAATTACTTAGCTGTCTTTCATTCCCTGACCTCCATCTCATCTCATTTCAAGCTTCAATATTGGTCCATGTGTAGCTATCCTGCTCTGTATTCCGTTTTGCCAAAGAAAACACATTCTTCAGTCCACATCCTTGACTCCATGCCCAATGTTCTAAACCTTTCGCGCTTCGCATGCCTCCCTGCTTAAGACCATTCTCTCCTCACCAAAAAACAAAACCCTTTGTACTCAATAGCTAGCCTAAGATCATAAAAACCACATAGAGAGAGCCCTCTCTGACTGCAGCTGGGCTAGAAGCTGCAGCCCAAAGCCTGGTTAGTGGTTACCCCGGCCGTATCCTCTTGGGAGTCAAAGAGGACAACCTGGGTGATAACACCTTCCATGGAGGTCCAAAATGCCTGGATCGCGAAAACCCTGACTGCATCCTTTATAGCCCAAAGTGAAATATACCGTACTGCCTCGAGTAGACTATCCTCAATGTTGGGAAACTGGCTCTCTAGCAGCAACTCACCTGTCACCAGAAGGATTGATAAGAGCAACCACGCATAATGAAAGGTCTTACCTTTGTCCTATGCTTCTTGATAATTGGTCAGAAATTCATCGCATAAGAACTATGCCCAATTGAACTAAACCCCTTCGGAACACTGTCTGGCCAATGCGATGATAGTGGCGGGCACTTCATCTTCCAACATTTTCTCATAAGTTTACTGACTAGGATATGAGTGGAGACTCATATTGCGTGGTCGCTGATGCTTGCTATGACATACCCTCGCTTCCCTTTTTCCAGATGGTACTTTGCCTTGGCTGTTTCAGTGAGGCCTCCCTCACTACTGGCTACAACTATTTCTGCGGGATTATTCCCTTTATATGGCAAGTGTGTAATCCAGTGGATTAGGTCGACTCTGATTGGGATCGATTCTTGCAACTATATATATCCATCATGGATGAGACCTAGCAGCTATTGAATCACAAATATGGTGATGGTCGTGCGGTGACAGTGAGCTATCCACCTGAGGTTCAGCAGTCTAGCCCTCTCCACACTTAGTAACCACTTCTGTGGCAATAGCATGCCTTCGGCTAGTTCCGGGAACTTGTCACTATCTGCCAGGTCCCAATCTTCGAATTTGGCGCTTGGAACATGCCCCATTGCAATCCTTCAAACCTTATATCTTCTGGAAGAAGTAGACTCTAGAGTGTAGTTTTTGCAGCGTCTACGTCCTTTGCTAGCTTGGTCATCCCGGTCCAAGGAGAAAGATACGGGGGTAACGGCAGGAACTGGAACGCAGGTTCTTCTTCCTCTGTCTACATGTAAATTTGATCAATTAGGTCTTGTAGGTCGTCCTCCTCCTCAGCAGGTTCGTCAATCACTATTTTACCTCCATCAAGTGTCAAGCATTTGTTGAATCTTGGGGAGACCGGGACTGCACCCATCTTCTGTTTGTTCTTCCTAGGTTGTAGGGTGTGTGGGGATTTAGGAAATTCCAGAACTTGAGAAGGCTCTTTGTGACTCAACTGCATTTCTTCGGTGACTCGTGCTAGGGTTCTTGACATAATGCTCATGGAGTGCCTAATAGCTGCATACTTGCTATTTTTTTCTAGTTTAAAGCACCAAAAATCCAGCATTGACCACACACTATGAGATTTGAAAAAATCTCTTCCACTGCTTTGCAATACAAGTTGGTAAATCTTTGTGTATCTTGTCCAGAACTTCTGCCTTGATGTCCCGCTACCCACTCCTATCTGATGTGATCTGACTAACTTGTCAAGGCCCATGTGGCTAACAGTTATCTTTTGACTTTTCCCCACAGTAGCGCTATCCTTGAGGCACTTAGCTTGGGGACGATTCCTTTTTCCATGCCGGCTTTCCGCAGATTAGTTTATACTCACATGCCTTCTTTCAACTGCCCAAGGCACTGAGACTGTAGTTTCTACTGCTAGTCAGGTGTTTGCACCTTTAGTACGTGTTCGGCTCATCCCTGCTAGCCCATGCTATGAGAACTTCTGAAGCATCTGGGTAATCAGTCTATGGTTTATATTATTTCGTGAGTGCGGTCCAGCCATGTAGCAATGTCGCAACATGTTCCGGAGCCCCTCTGCTTCGCAGTGTACTTTTCGTCTTTAGCAGTAACCCCCGTTTATTGATGTTGGAAGGTCCATGACCACTTAGTATTTTCTGAGCTACCTTCTTTTGGCAATTGTAAGCCTAGCATACTCGTGGTATCTACAACTTCCCTAAGCCTCTGCTAACCCTGGTGTTGGTATGTTGAGGGAGCTTCAAGCTACTACTTCTAGGCTGGGTAGATGTCAGCACCTCATACACCTTTAGCCTCGACTGGCAAGGAATACGTACTTTGCTTCATGCTTCCAGCCATGTACGCACTTTCCTTCAACATCTGCAACCTGTCATTCACATCTTTAGAGTGACCCTCTATCCGGAAGTAGTAGCTGCACGAAATGTTTTCGGCGTTTCCTCTACTCCCACTGTCACCATCCAGTTACAATTGAGTGTGGTGACTTCATGTAGCTGGTTCTCCCATCGTTCAACCTCTTCATTAGAGTCTGACGTGCAAGAATTATCGCGGTCCCATGAGAGTCGACCATCTGCTGTCAGATTGACCCTATCCTAATCTTGCATAGTAATTTGGTAAATATAGTCCAGCTCGCCATCATTGTCTACGTCGCACATGGGCTGGGTATATCATGCCCCTTCTACTGGGTCCAATGGGACCACCACGTAGAGAGATTTCTTTTCAAAGATTATTTTGTGTTTCTTGAGATTTATGACTCCATTCATATCTGTCGCCCAATCTATTCCTAACAGTGCAAGATATGGGTTACTATCATCCACAATTTCGATAACCTCAAAATCAATCTAGGTGCTAGCACCATCGATGTCTACTGTAACTCCATGCAGGAATACCATAGGCAGAATCTTTTGTTGGTTAGCCATCCTTAGTTGAATTGGCTACCATTTGTAGTGGAGGCCTACCCATTCATTCCCAATTCTGCTTCGGTAAGACATTTACATCAGACCCCGAATCAAAAACAACCTGATCCATCTCATAGTCCCCGATCTGGACTGTTAGTTGCATTTCCCACCCAGTGCACAAAGCATGTTTTCCTAATTTTCGGATCATTCGAGGTTCATCCACTCTCGCGCACCAAGTTATCAATTCCTGTAGCCCCCTTACCACTTTGGCATCACTTAGTAAGTTCATGCATGCTTCTAGGAAGGTAGTTAGCATAGATGTATCCTTCTCTGATCTGAATTGATCCTTACTCCCTAACGTAGAGGCTTCTGCTAAGCTCTTCTTGGCTTCCATAAAGGTTTCCTTTGCATGCTCTAAATCAAAGTTTGGCTATTTTGGGGGGACCTTACGGACCCATGCATCCGTTTCTGGCTAGTTCCCCTTATCTTCCCCAATGGTCGCGCCACTTCGGAGCATCATATTTATATTCGGTTCCTTTGCATGGGGTTCAACCTTCATCATCTTGACACTCTAAGTGGGGTTGGTTGAGAGCACCCCATTTTCACACATCTAAGAAATCTGCGTGGGGCAATCAACTACTTCATGGTCAAATTGGTAGCAATAAGGCCAACAGGCTTTGGTCGGATTCATGCAATCCCATGTGTAATTCCCTGGCCCTCCACAATTGTAGCAAATTAATTGCCCTTGTCCCTACCCAGGTCCCATGCCTTCACGACCCCGTCTATGCCCCTGGTACCCTCCCTGTATGAATGGTGTGGTGGAATCCTACATGTGTGCCTCTATTTGCATCCTATACATAGGTGTTCGATCCATCAACATTTCGTAACTACGACAATTTCTTTCCTCGTGGCCCATCGTTCTGTAGAAGTTAAAAAATAAGTGTTGAGGAGGGGGTTGTTGTAAGCTTGGCAATAGGTGACAATTTTCCATGGCATTCTTTCCTCCTACTTCACAAATTGCACACCAGAGTGCGGGTTCTATGCTTGGCCCAACATGTACCTTTTGTCGCAACATTATGGGTCCCCCTCCTATCATAGGTTTCATAAAGATTGGATAGTGGTCTTTGTCGTGAGCTAGTCCCTTACATTTGATACACCATACTTCTTCCCGTACCTCGGTCCTAGGAACCTATCCTTGTTTTAAGCTTCGCATCTCCAGACATAAGTTTTGTATTTGCACTTGGATTTGTTGTACTCCCAACCCTGGGTCCTGTATTAGGGTTTCGTGCAGTTGCATTGCTGCCTCTAGTGCTTTGGCTTGGGTTGAGATCTTTTGCTACGTTAGAGCCGATCTTAGATATGACGTTAATGATGCGATAAACCAAGTGCGGTGCTGCTCATCTGTCAGTGTCATGTTGGCCTCGTAGATGGTACTTTTCAACCTCTGATCTAAATCCCACGGGGTTTCACCAGGCATCATTACAATTTCTTTGAATCGAATAGCTGACTGTGCTTCCGACTTCGGTCACCCAAATTCCTTATTTAGTGCCTCCTGGATTGCTACTAATCCTTCATTGGGGTGATCACTTGAATATTTCATGTACCAGGTCAATGCACGGTCTTGCAGAACACTAACCAGGGTAACCTTCTTGATGTTCTTGTCTGTGATGCCTTGAGCATCCCATACAAATTTTATCACAAACCATAACCTACCCGGTTCCTCATTTCCCATCCCATTAAACGTTGGTAGCTGGATTGCGCTCGTCATCCTGACTTTCAGCAGTGGTAGAGTTGAAAGTGGGATCAGTTTTGGGGTGGATGGGTTTGATGTCGGTGACGCAGGTGGTGGTGTAGATGGGGTCGGTATCAATAGGAAGCACTCCTTGATCAACCAGACCACACTTCCTGGTGAGAACCTCGCAAGCTCCTCCTCGCTTTCCTGGGAAATGGATTCTAAAGAACTATTTTCTACTCCTCTTGTTACGCCATAACCTCTTCTGCTCTGCGTTACTCCAGACATCAATAGATGCGCATAATCTATTTTTCACATAACAGCGTCTTAATCCAAGTGTTCAATGATTTGATATACCTACCCTGAGGTCCTTGAAGAAACCACCTTTCCACTTCGCTATAGCTCACAATAGTATCTATCACGAACTCAGTGATAAATCCTCCTATTACCTAATCCAGCCAATGATCTATAGCGCACAATTTTATCCTCAATGGCTTCTAGCATAAGCACCAATTCCGGGGTCCACATAATAGGCTGGTCCAATCTGCACCTTCCCACGCTGTCAGCTAGCTTTGTGGTCCATTCATACAACTCTACCAGGAATGATGCAAAGAATATCTCATGAATATCTATGAATATATACCAGTCTAGCCAATCTTCTTCTGATACTCACGGGTTTCTATTTTCTTGAACTACGGACTTGTGGAGTTTTAGATCCCACCACTCTTCAATCTCCTTCTTTGTATGGTTCCAGTCTTCCCACATCAAACAAACCTTAGGCAGATCCCTGTCCTGGTAACAGAACCATTTTTTGGCTTATATGGGCCTAACCCAGGGTCAGAAGAATTATTTAGCCAAGCAAATCCCACAGCTACCGACCCTTTTGGCAATAGCCTGCGAAGCACGAACTGAGGTCTCACCCAAGGTAGCAGGGGAGGGTACTAGAACCAAGTTTCTGCACCCTTGGGATGTCTGGATGTGGTTTGGACATTTCGCACTCTACTCTACAGCTTCATGATTTACTATATTAACGCGAATTCTGAATACCTTGCGCAGTTCTACAGATTTACTCTAGAGGATGAAGTATTGCAACTCAGATCTACTTTAAAATGGTCTTTAAGCAAACATTTATCACTTTTATTCAGTTCACGTATTAAGATTAAAACCAGATTCACAAGTATTCAATAATTAATGCGCATAGACCAAAATAGCTTTATTCACCATACAAATTGCCAAATTCACGATAATTCAGAGATCACAATTATATTTCAGAATGAACTTATCTTTACTTCCACTTCACACCAGTACATCTGGATCCACCCTGTACACCCAGCTATAGGGGTCTGTGCACACAGCTGCGAACTCTTTCAGGCCTCTACGCACATAGATGCAGATCCTCTATCCTATATCCAAATCCTTGACTCAGACTTACAGATGCTTCCAAACTGCTTCTATCAAAAATCCATCACATTTTAGATCCAAGATCATCCAACAAAACTTAACTACTCTACCCATAGAGCCTTGCTCTATTTATACCTTTCCATGGACTGTGATCCATGGGCAGGCCGACTTATCTTATGTTTCTTTACATTATTTTTGGGAGGACTACCCTTTTGACTTTGACTTATTACAACTCACACTCCATGCATATTGCAGAGTCTTTACCTTGCTTTTACCCAAAATTGTGGGCTTCGAGACCCATAGCCATTGCGCGAGGCTTCCGTTACCCAACACTCCCTAGCACTCCCCAACACAGGTTCTCGGCTCTCTGGCCCAGTCTCCCTTTAGCACACAGGCTCTCGGGCACTCTGCCTCACCTTGGCTCTTTGCATTCAGCATTCAGACCGCTCGAGCTCTTTGCAATGTCATGTTTTATAACACGTTTTGACAAGGCTACTTAAAAACCGGGGTCTGTTGGTTTAGAATAGAAGTCGTTTGAACAGAAGGTTCAAATAACACAACAAAACCACAAAAATGACTTTTTCTGTTAAAATAGACAAATACACAAAAAACTATGAAAAATGTGAAAAAAGCTATAAAGCTAGACTTCAAAATATATTAAATCGGTCCATAAACCCATCGAGTCCATGCTATATCGCAATCACATATCGCTGAGGTCATTGACCCTATATATTGGGGGATCGTCGATTCACTGATCCATCGATCACTGATATGCCAATTAGATCTAGACCGTTGATCTGTTCCTAATCAGATAGTCCAGATTGTATCTCTATCTCTATCACATTGCCCCTTGGTATCGGGATCGTCGATCTCTCGATCGTCGATTTAATCATGGTCATTGATCGGTTTCTAATCCGATGGCTGCGATCACATCACATATCGCAATCATTGTGGCTCGAGGTTCTGCCTTTGGCATCCACTGACGCCGATCACTCTGATCATCGATGGTCGATCATTCCAATCGTCCATATCTGCAATCGCAAATCGCACGTCCCAGGTTCTAAAGCCTTGATATCACCAATTGCCTACCCCCGACTCTGTTCGTTGATCGAGGGTTCTAAAGGCCCACCTTAAGTCTGCCCTTTGCACTTATTCCGATGTGATTTTCCTTATAAGGCTTTAAATCCATTTTTAGGGGAAAATTCCTTATTTCCAAAGGAATAAAGGTGAACTATTTTCGCGATAACTTCTGCATCCAAACTCGGATTGACAAATTGTTCATGCCTCCACAATCAGGATGACGATATCTATGCTCTAGTTATGGGTTGACATCATTTTGAACACTTTGATTTTCAAGTGTTAATAAGCCTCTTTGTCATGTGTGTCTTTCTGGAGCCACCTGGATCAAGGTCTATGTCAAGTCTCACGTTGTGCAAGAAAAGATTAAGAAGATTTTTGATAAGAGAACCAAGGCTGAAGACTTCTACATTAGTGACAAAGTGCTCAAGTGGGACTCAAGAAGGGAAAATAAAGGAAAACATGGGAAATTTGATTTCCTATGGAAAGGTCCCTATGTTATTATGCTTATAGAGGACATAATGTTTTTTTCTTAAGAGAAATTGATGGTACAAATGTAGAAGGTGGGCCAATGAATGGTCGAACGCTGAAACATTACCTTGAACCTAATTACTAATTTTCATTTGTATATATTCTATTTTCAAAAGTCTAGTTTGGATTGGATAATGATCTCTGAAGTTGAAGCTCGAAGAGAAGGCCCTAAGCTTTAAAAGGTCCCCTATCATAAGTATTAATAATTCCGATTCATAGAAGGACACTTTGCAAGGAAACAGTAACAACTATTCAAAAGGCTACTGATCTCTAAAGTTCTTGACATTTCACAAGGAATGCCCTCCCCAAGTGGAGTCAATGTTCTCTTCCTATACCAATAAGAGTCATAATTTTGGATGACTAAGGTTAATCCTTGTAATATTGTACATACCTTTGCTTTCTGCAAATGTTTTCCATATTATAAAAAAATAAAAAAATATAAAGAGGGTATGTCCTAAAAGAAAAATCAAAGGACAAAAGAATAAGAGAAGGTCAACATAAAATGAAAGTATATGAACCCCAAAAACAAAAAAGACCTTGAAAGTGTGCAAGTCCAAATGCCACTACTATTTACTTTTATGCATAATAATGATTGTGTGCAACTTGTTATTCATGTGGCATGGTAATCAAATTGTTTAATCTTGGTTATTTCATGCTTTGAATTTTATGTTTATAGATTGGAGAATAAAGTCTGACCAAATAGTTTAATCTTGGCAGATCATAGTTAGGTATTGATAATAAAAGGAGCTCATAAGCTTAATCCGAGCCCTTGGATGATATAAGGTTAGAATAGATACGTTACTTTACAAAAGAAAAATAGATGAATACGAGTTTTCTAGCCTAAATGCATCCTAAGAAATGAAGAAGATTAGAGGTAAGAAATGGGTAAGTAGAAGAAAGGTTGTTGAATTACAAAGTTACTTAGATCAAAGAACATGCATCTTGCTTAGATACATCTTTCAACATGTACGGTCAGCTATGAAGACACAGACAAAGGTTTGCAAGTTCATATGATTAACTCCCCCTCATTCACTTTTCCCCTTTAGTTACTAATTTATTATCCACAAATATGTTCTAAGTACTTTTAATCCTAAGAGTCAAAGAGACTCAGAGCATTTCTCTGACTTTTGGTGGGACCGGACCCTCAACTTAATGACTTATGGATTCAAGTGCTAGAATCCCCTTCATAAAATCATTCCCCCTTCATACAAGCCATTTCCCCTCATCACCCTAATAAAACCCCTTTTCCTAAGGTTAAATACCTTTTTACCTAGGAAAAGTAAATACCCCCAATATAAACCCCTTTCCGCTCAAAAACCCAACAAAAAGCCTTTTTCCTAAGTATAAAGCCAAATGTGTGAACGCATACCTTTTACCCTTTTTACTAAGGAAAAACCTCACTCTGCTCATTTCATATTAATTGTTAACATTATTATATAAATCCTATTATAACCCTTTTCCCATAAATAAACTAAATCCCTAATTAAAATACCCCAACCCCCAGTCTTAATAAAAGCTAATAGAAATACCCATATCCCGATACAACTTTACTTAGTTTACCTAATCCCAATAAACTTAAATTAACCCTATTATTGACCTCACCTAATTCCCTAATCCTATAATTAAGCCCCAACCAATCTCCTAATATAGAATTAATCCCTAAACTAATCCCAAACCACTTTGATTAAAACCCCTGGGCCCCCACTCAACTCCCGTTCATTTCCTCCGTGCAGCTTCTCCACCCGACTACCATCAGATCACAATCACCCAGATATAATGGACCACAACCATATCAGTTGAGCTCGATAGCCTACCTTTCCCCACCCAATAAGGTGCTTTTCCCCGACCCCCCGATGGCTACGTGTCACGCTCTAATGCACATTAGATGACCCCTCCTAAAAACCACCCATGCCACAAAAGCAGTGCGATGACTCTCAAAACCGCCTCCCCACCATTATGATAAACAGCCTATCCTCCATAAAATGTGAATTTCACACCATTTTCAAATATTTTCCCATTAAGCTTTAAAACCTACGAAACCCATGTTTTCACACATTTTGCCTGTTTTACAATATAAACCCATAAAACCCTTCATCGCCACCCTGAACCTTTGTGATGCGATTTCACCTCCAATTATGTCCAAAACTCTACTATGACCCCTTCCCCAAGCATCCCTGTGCAAATAAATCCATCAAGTCCCTTCCAGCTGACCAACATTTTCTCAATTATTATTGAATTTTTCAGGTTATCAGATGAAGCCAGAGCTTGGATAAATAGTTCTGATACTAGTTGCAGAACTTGTTTCCTCCAAGACATGACCAAGAAACCTATTAAAATCCTAATTCAAAAGAAGAAGACCAATATACAAGGAAAGAAGATGAAGACAATTACACATAGAGTCGAGAAGAAGACAACCTACACAGAGACATAGATAGTTAAAACAGAGGAACCAAACCAAAGATGCAGTTAGAAGACAAATGAATAAAACATGCTGAGACTTGATCAAAATCCAATTCTTGATGCTGATACACAAAAAAAAGGGATTTGTTGTTAAAAAACACAGTAAAAGGTCAAATGTGCAGTAAAAGGAAGAAACACAATGAAAAGTAAAGAAAGGTCATCAGAGTGAAAGAGTATTAGTGGCAGAGAGTATTAGATGAAAGACAAAAGTAACTAAAGCCTCCAGCGTAATGATTCAAACAACAAAGAGAATAAAGAGCTAAAACAAACCATAACAGTTGAACAGGAGCTCAAGTCCGAGCTAGGAAAAAAACTCAAAAATTTGAAGTGCTCAAATTCACTTGGAACCTAAATGATTGGATAGATCTCGTCCTCCTGATTCCAATGCCATGAACAGTTTGAAAAACGGACACCGTATGCAGAAGTTATTCCAATTTGAAAATCACCCAATGACCTTTAATTTTGATTTAAAAATTAAAAATTAAAATAGAAATATTCGGCAAAATATTCCTTTATAATATTTTTGTGAATATTTCTTATAATATTCTTAGGAATATTCTTGAAATATTCCATTTCTGGCAGCCAATAGAATGTTGCCATGTGGCGGGCCTGGAAGCTGCCACGTGGTATGGGTGACGTCAGAATATGGGTTTGGTATGGCATATAAAAGATTATGGCGGATCTAAGTTTTGAACCCACGACCTCATGTACAAAAGAACAACAACTTACCATTACATGAGAAAGGCCAGGTTTGAAATGGAATGGGCCAAACTTTTATTTAAAGGTTTGAATAGTCAGCACAAAATCCGAGGAAAACTGTCAGTCAGCCAAATGTGGTCACATGCACAAATTTTCTGGCAGTTAACTAACAATCCAATTAGCGGTGGTTTCAGTGGTGGCACCATTTTTGGTGGTCCCGCAACATTTGGTGGTCCCGCCATATTTGGCGAGCTTATTTGGCCCTTAACTAAAGTTAACTTGAGTTTCTTCAGGGGTTGACTGGCAGTACATGCATGTGCCATAACTTTGGCTAGGAAAGGCCTTTTGAGAAAAATTGTTTTTCAATTTTGGGTCTCTTCGACATTCTGGAGCCATTGGCATAGGTTTCATAGCAAACACATGTCACCTTTAGGTGTTTTTGCTTCAGGAAAGTTCCAGGAGCCACTAGGGCCTGTTCAATGTTGGAGCTGCATTGGGTTGCGTGTAGCCATTGGAGGTGGAAAAAAAGTCTATTTCTACTGTAATGAACCTTTTGAATCCAATGAAGGTGTTTTCAAAACCATTTGGAGACCTCTAAAGGCCGAGAGACTAAAGGGAAGTTTTAGGCAGCCGAGAGCCATCCATGAAGGAAGGCCTAGATCGGGGATGCATTGCTCATTTTGAGCAAATGAACAGTCATTTGTTGATGTCAGATATGTGCTAGAGACACTAGCAAAGGTTTTAGAGACATTTGAAGCATTCTGAAGGAGTTTGTACCATTAAGAAGCTTAGGGAAGCTTAGTGCACATGCTGAAGGAATCAAGTCCAAGGGAGCCTAGATCTACCTGCACAAAGAGGACAACCATGACAGGGATGTATATGGTTTTTCTAAGCCCATAGTTTCAGTCAATAACCTTTTGGAGTTGAGTATGGAATTTGTAAAAGAATTCAAGCCATAATCCCAAAGAGCCAAGTCTAGTTGACTAGAGCTCATAGGAGATGTAGCCCATGAGATTGGGGTGAACTCCTTATTAAATTTGTTGTCATGTGTGATGTTTATTTGCTGCCTTATATGTCTAATATAAATGTTTAATATCAGCTGAAACAAATCAAGTTAAAACACATAAACATAAGAAAATGCATACACCTCTTTCAAGGTAAAATTCTGCATAACGTCAAGTTCAAGCAAGGTCTTTTTTAATTAAATTTGAGTGTTACTTCTATTATTTCTTTAGGTAGATTCTGTAGAGGGCCAAGTAGCTTCTATATCTCATCCTCTCTTTAGAGGTGACATATCTAGTAAACACCCCTATAGTCTATCCTTGTATTAGAAATAAGAAGTTATCACATTTTCAGATTTAAACTTGGAGTATGTGTGCACTCATTTACATAAATGAAAATGGATAACTTGCACCCTATTTCAAGTACATTCCATTTTCAAATCAACATCCAATAATACCACAATAAAAGGGACAACATGAAAGCAATTCATTAGCTACGTCTATCTCCCTGCGAGAAGATATTTGTATTTCCTAGATTAAATCTCAAGTCAGTTTGAGATATTTGTAATAACACCTTAGTATAAATACTTCACAATTCAAAGTATGTAGGGTGGATTCTAGACATTTATATAGATTTCTTGATCAAAACACTATAAAGCCATTGGAGCATTGACTAAACCAGAAAGTTGGATTGATGAATAAAGACCTGATTTTTCAAAGGATTCATGTGCAGAGCAAAGTGTAGACAAGTATCTTCTCACGTTGTTGTTATCTCTTAAAGTTTTTCATACTGTTGAACTAAATCTGAATGCCATAATTGGAATATTGTATCAAAATTTGTTTAATTACACTCTACTATAACAATTAGGAAAATATATGTTTTCTACAAATAATATAAGTTAAGGAATTCTTAATTGCTCCTTAGTTTAGGTTGTTTCTTTTAATCTATAGCAAAGGATTCTTAATTGCCCTTTATTCCAATTACCCTCTCTTCCTCATTTCAATCCCAGTCTGAAAATTCTTAATTATTCTCTCACCCTGGTTAAAACCTTTTCCATCCCTCTGGTCTAAAGACCTGCACTCTACTCTGCTATCTTTCCCTTTGAACATTCCCTTTAGTGAGTTGATCTAGTTTTGTTGCCCTTCTTTTGACTCCATATTCCCAATGGTCTAAAGACATCATTCTATCCATTTGTTTCAAGAACCCCACCACCCAATCTTCAATACAAATCAAAACCCCCTAAACCTTGAGAACTAGCCTAAAATCCCAGCAAAACAAGGCTAAATCATATAAAGAGAGCCCTCTCTGGACTTAGGTTGGCTAGATCCTAAGCCTATAATTTGGTTTGTGGTTACCTCGGTCATTTTCTTTCTTCTAATAACTTCTAGAGAAAATTTTGAGTGATAACACAACTAAGTCTTGCTACTAGTGAAATTGTGATTTTAATTATACCCAAAGAAGGTACAAAGAAACGTACTGATGTGAAGGTTATGGGGAAGACTGTTTCAAATAGAACACAATGGCTAAGACTGAGAGCAAGCCTATTGTTGAGAATGGTAAGAAATCCATGAAACGTATGCTAGAGAGTGACAACAAGGAGGAAGAGAGTGTTCTTGATGAGAAAAAATTGTAGTTAAAGGGCTAAGCATTTCCACTAAGCTTCTTGTTGATTTTAATGATTTTCTTCAAAGGGGAAAGTCTCCTAATTAGTTGGTAGAGTACATACAATATCTTAGGGGTTCTCCTCACGAAGTGATGATTCCATTGTTTTAGGGCCTTAAAAATGTGTTAGCAATGGATTTTGCAAGGAGGCTACAAAGAGAAAGATTTACTTGTCCGAAGCTTTTTAGAATGAAGATTCCTAGTAGTTGTTATTGAATGAAATTGGTGCTTTTTGTAAGCATGCTAGTGCAGATGTAGTCAAGGAGGTTTATTTGATTCTGAAAGTTTTATATGATGATGACATATTAGAAAATGTTATTTTCTAGTGGTATGATAATCATGCTTTGGGTGCCCAAGGCAATAACTCTTTAATGTGGAAAAATGTTAAGCCATTTGTTGAGTGGCTTAGAAGCACTGAGTCTGAATCTGAAGAGGACTAGTTAGTGAACTAAATATGTTTGACCATTTTAAGTTGTGTTATTGAAGGTATTAGTGTAGTGTTCCCAAATTGTTGATGCTTTTATATAATGAAGCTTCATGTATACACTGTGTAGCGAAGTGGAATGGAGGTTTTTTTGTGAAGAATCAATTTCCACCAATATTTTCCATCTGATATCAATCACCAAAGGATTTTCACCCCCAATTGCCTAATTCAATATATGTACTATTTTTTTATATATATGTGAACATATTATGTTGGTTACATATAATGTGCATTGATAACGATTTGGTGTTACAGGAGGGTTCAACCCTTGGAACTACCTCTTCTTTGCTTCTTCCTAGCATTCTAGAGTGTCTACCTTTGATCACTCTTATCATCAATTTCTTTGAAACCTCCATGACTTGGTTCCATGGAAGAAAAATTTTCCTCTCATTCCTTCACGATGGCTCCTTTTATGCAACATATTCTTTTTTCTATGCTACTCTTTCTTATGCTACTGCCTTATGATGTTTCCTTTGCAATATGTGGTGCAATTTCTAGTTATATGATAATAATAATAATAATAATAATAATAATAATAATTATTATTATTATTATTATTATTATTATTACTATTAGTGGAATATGTAACTAGGTTGGAGGGTTCATTAGTGGGTTGATTCTGACTATTACCATTATAGGTTTTAGTGAATAATACCCCTATAACCTCTAGTTGAGGGTTAGGAAAGTGGGACATCCATGGGATTTTGGACAACTAACCATTACGTGATGAATTCCTTTATAAGGTACTCATTCACCAACTATTCTATACCATGTGGGAAGCATTATTTGAAATTTTTATTGTTTTAAAAGAATGTTTTAACATCAATATACCAAAAATGATAGTGAAGTCCTTCCCATTAAAAATATATATATGCAAGTCGCAATTTCATATTTGTTGAGTAAATATTAAGAGAATCCTATATATGTTAAAGAGAATATTAGTTAATCCCTTCACAAAATAAAGACATACTTAACCCAAGATATCCCAAAAACATGCTACAAATATGAAGATATTAACTATTATTATCTCTAACATATACAATATTCTTTTATCAAGAACTAAGAAATTGTGACCTGCATTTATATTGTTTAATGAAAAGGACTTCACTATCATGTAACTTTTGTTGGAAAAATGCAATATGGCAACTTATTATTTCCAATTTTCCTTAACCTTAATATTTTATTTAAACTTAGTTAGTCTTCTTATGTTCTTTTTTTAGATCTTTTCATCAAACAAATATCAAGAACAAAAATACTAGCAACAAAGGACACAGAAATTTGGCTCTCAACCAGGGAAAAACCCCTCCAATGGGAAAACCTAGAAAAATCTTCTCTCGTTATAGAATCTACTTCAAATGAGACGATAAAGGCCCAAACCCTAGACCAAGCCCTCCTCTAAGTACCAAGTCAGCCCTCAAACAAGTCCTTCCTTGATTATGCACCAACCAAGTTTAAACTACAATTTTAAACTGCCAACGTCAATACTGTAACTCGACTTGTAACTTTGACCTAGCAGCTGTTGTAGTAAAACCCTAAGACAACCTCTTCCGACACTCTTCCCTGAGAAAGAAAAGTCACTTCAATGTCAACGAGGTCCAAACAGAATACTCACACTTCCTGTAACTTGATGTTGCAACCTAATCTCCTACAACTTGGATCAACAATTTTGACCCTTCTTGGAAGTTGTAGAAACCCTAATCCTTCACAAAACATAGTCAAAAATTTAAACCTAGAAATAGGTTACTACAATTCATTAAAACCAACTCAACCATCAACAAAACATGTAACAAAACCCATATTTTGTTGTTGTTTCAATTATTTCCTTTCGGTGAAATCATGAAGATGGGTTACACTTTTGGGCCAAATGTCGCGATGAACTTTCAAGTTTTTTCTCTTTTATCAAATTGAAGCCCTCAAAATTCATATAAGCACTGTGAATTTTGACTCTGAGTAAAAAGACAAATTGTGAAGAATTATGTTGTTGTCGTAATGATATTTTTTTAAAAAATATTTATTGTTGTATAATATGTCAATTTTCCATTAAATAAAACACTTGCCCTTGCAAATTTTCACACATCTTAAGAGGTATGTACATGTTTATGTAGCATAAC
>APFE031444209.1:0-10904 GCA_000404065.3 Pinus taeda
CAATATCTTTATTTAATTCATGTTATTACTATATTGTTTGTTTGCTTTATGTTTTACTATTTTTTAGCACTGTTATAGTAATCATTATCATTATTTAATTCATGTTATTACTATATTAATAATTTTAATTCATGTTATTACAATATTGTTTTTTTATGATTTATGCTTTACTATTTTGTAACACTATTATACTAATCATTATCGTTATCAAATTTATGTTATTACTATATTAATAATTTTAATTTATATTATTACTATATTGTTTGTTTGTTTTATGTTTTATGTTTTACTATATTTTAACACTATTGTGTAATACTATTATACTCAGCATTATAATTATTTAATTCATCTTATTACTATATTGTTTGTTTGTTTTATGTTTTATCTTTTACTATTTTGTAACACTGTTATATAAATCATTATCATTATTTAACTCATGTTATTACTATATTAATAATTTTAATACGTGTTATTACTATACAGTTTGTTTGTTTTATGTTTTACTATTTTGTAATAAAAACACTATTATACTAATCGTTATCATTATTTAAATTCATATATTGCTATATTAATAATTTCAATTCATGTTATTACTATATTGTTTGTTTGTTTTATGTTTTAGAATTTTGTAACACTATTTTGTAACACTATTATACTAATCATTATCATTATTTAATTCATCTTTTTACTATATTAATAATTTTAATTCATGTTACTATTATATTGTTTGTTTGTTTTATGTTTTATGTTTTACTATTATGTTACACTATTTTGTAACACTATCCTTCTAATCATTATCATTATTAGATTTATGTTATTACTATATTAATAATTTTAATTCATGTGATTACTGTATTAATAATTTTCATACATGTTATTACTATATTGTCTGTTTGTTTTATGTTTACTATTTTGTAACACTATTTCGTAACGCTATTATAATTATCATTATCATTATTTAATTCATTTTATTATTATATTATTTATTTGTTTTATGTTTTATGTTTTACTATTTTGCATCGCTATTATACTAATCATTATAATTACTTAATTCATTTTATCACTATATTAATAATTTTAATTCACATTATTACTATATGGTTTGTTTGTCTTATCTTTTATGTTTTACTATATTGTAACACTATTGTGTAACACTATTATACTAATCATTATAATTATTTAATTCATGTTATTACTATATTCTTTGTCTCTTTACTTTTTATGTTTTACTATATTGTAACACTATTTTGTAACACTATTATACTAACAATTATCATTATTTACTTCATGTTATGACTATATTAATAATTTTAATTCATGTTATTACTATATTGTTTGTTTGTTTTATGTTTTAATATTTTGTAACAGTATTATACTAATAATTATCATTATTTAATTTGTGTTATTACTAAATTGTTTGTTTGTTTTATGTTTTATTATTTTGCAACACTATTATACTAATCATTATCATTATTTATTTCATGTTATTACTGTATTAATAAATTAAATTCATGTTATTACAATATTGTTTTTTTTAATGTTTTATGCTTTACTATTTTGTAACACTATTATACTAATCATTATCGTTATTTAATTTATGTTATTACTATATTAATAATTTTAATTCACATTATTACTATATTGTTTGTTTGTTTTCTCTTTTATGTTTAACTATTTGTAACACTATCATACTAATCATTATCATTATTTAATCCATGTTATTACTATATTAATAATTTTAATTCATGATATTACTATATTGTTTGTTTGCTTTATGTTTTACTATATTGTAACACTGTTGTGTAACACTATTATAATAATCATTATAATTATTTAATTTATGTTATTACTATATTGTTTGTTTGTTTTATGTTTTATGTTTTACTATTTTGTAACACTAGTATACTAATCATTGTCATTATTTAACTCATGTTTTTACTATTTTATGTTTTATGTTTTACTATTTTGTAACGCTATTATATTAATCTTATCACTATTTAATTCATGTTACTACTATATTAATAATTTTAATTCATCTTATTGCTATATTAATAATTTTATTACTGTATTGCTTATTGTTTTATTTTTTATGTTGTACTATTATGTTGTACTATTTTGTAACTCTATTATACTAATCATTATCATTACTTAATAATTGTTATTACTATATTAATAATTTAATTCATATTAGTATATCTTTTTTTTGTTTTATGTTTTAAGTTTTACTATTTTGTAACACTACTAAACTAATCATTATTATTATTTAATAATTGTTATTACTATATTGTTGGTTTCTATTCATGTTTTATGTTTTACTATTATGTTTTACTATTTTGTAACAATGTTATACTAATCATTGCCATTATTTATTTGATGTTATTACTGTATTAATAATTTTAATTCATGTTATTACTATATTAATAATTTTAACTCATGTTGTTAATATAATGTTTGTTTGTTTTATGTTTTATGTTCTACTAATTTGTAACACTATTACACTAATCATTATCACTATTTAATTCATTTTATTACTATATTGTTTGTTTGTTTTATGTTTTGTGTTTTACTATTTTTTAACACGATTATACTAATCATTATCATTATTTAATTCATGCTATTACTATATTAATAATGTTGATTCATGCTATTACTATATTGCTTCTTTGTTTTAGGTTCTATGTTTTTATATTTTGTAACTCTATTACACTAAACATTATCATTATTTAATTCATGTTCTTACTATATATTTGTTTGTTTTATGTTTTTTGTTTACTATTTTGTCACACTATTATACTAATCATTATCATTATTTAATTTACTATATTAATAATTTTAATTCACGTTATTACAATATTGTTTTTTTTTATGCTTTACTATTTTGTAACACTATTATACTAATCGTTATCGTTATTTAATTTATTTTATTACTATACTAATAATTTATTCATTCAATATTATTAGTATAGTTGTTTGTTTGTTTTATGTTTTATGTTTACTGTTTATTTTACACTATTTTGTACACTATTATACTAATCAGTATCATTATTAATTTATGTTATTACTATAAATAATAATTTTAATTCATTATTCCTTATGTTTGTTTGTTTTATGTTATGTTTTAGTTATTTTGTATCACTAATTTGTAACACTATTATAACATAATCAGTTATCATTATTAATTCACGTGATTACTGTAATTAAATTAATTTTAATTCATTATTCCTATATTGTTGTTTGTTTAATTTATGTTTTACTATATGTAACACTATATATTAATCATTATCATTATTTAATTCAATTTATTACTAATATTAAATAATTTTAAAACTCATGTTGTTACTATAATGCTGTCTTTTTATGTTTAATTTCTACTAATCTTGTAAACCCATTACTATCATTATCATTATTAATTCAAGTTATTTACTATAATGAATAATTTTACGATTCTGTATTACTATATTAATAATTTTGAAATTCATGTTCTTGACTATATTTTTTTTTGTTTTATGTTTTATGTTTTTACTATTGTAACACCGTTATACTAATCAATATATTATTTAATTCAGTATATTATATTAATAATTTATTTCAATGTATTAACTATATTGTTTGTTTTTTTTTTATGTTTTACTATTGTAACACTATTTAGTTGAATGTTTTACTATATTGTAACACTATTTTTTAACAATATTTATGTTTTATTTCTTACTCTTTTTTAACAATATTTTGTAAGATTATGATACTAATACTTATAATTATTTAAATCACGTTATTACTATATTAATAATTTAATTCATGTTACTACTATATTGTTTGTTTGTTTTATGTTTTATGTTTTACAATTATGTAACACTATTATAATAATCATTATCATTATTTAATTCATGTTATTACAATAATAATAATTTCAATTCATGTTATTACTATATTAATAATTTCAATTCATGTTATTACTATATTGTTTGTTTGTTTTATTTTTTATGTTTTACTACTATTGTGTAACACTATTATACTAATCATTATAATTATTTAATTCATGTTATTACTATTTGTTTGGTTTGTTTTTTATGTTTTATGTTTACTCCTTTTGTACTATTATACTAATCATTATAATATTACTCATGCCTATTACTCTATATTAATAATTTTAATTCGTGTTATTAACTCATACAGTTTGTTTGTTTTATGTTTTATATTTTACTATTTTGTAACAGAATTATACTAATCTTTATCATTATTTAATTCATATTACTACTATATTAATAATTTTAATTCATCTTATTACTATATTAATAATTTTATTACTCTATTGTTTGTATTTTTATTTTCTATGTTGTACTATTATGTTTTACCATTTTGTAACACTATTATACTAATCATGACCGCTATTTAAGAATTGTTATTACTATATTAATAATTTTAATTCATGTTATTACTATATCGTTTGTTTGTTTAATGTTTTATGTTTTACTATTTTGTAACACTATTACACTAATCATTATTATTATTTAATAGTTGTTATTACTATATTGTTTGTTTCTTTTTATGTTTTACTATTTTGTAATAGTATTATACTAATCATTATCATTATTTAATTCATGTTATTTCTATATTAATAATTTCAATTCATGTTAATACTATATTGTTTGTTTGTTTTATGTTTTATGTTTTAGTATTTTGTAACGCTATTTATGTTTTATTTTTTACTATTTTGTAAGACAATTATACTAATTATTATAATTATTTAATTCATGTTATTGCTATATCAATAATTTTATTTCATGTTACTTCTGTATTGTTTGTTTATTTTATGTTTTATGTTTTACTATTATGTTACACTAGTTTGTAACACTATTATACTAATCATTATCAATATTTAATTCATCTTATTACTATATTAATAATTTTAATTCATGTTATTACTGTATGAATAATTTTAACTCATGTTGTTACTATAATGTTTGTTTGTTTTATGTTTTATGTTCTACTAATTTGTAACAGTATTATACTCATCATTATCATTATTTAATTCATGTTATTACTATATTAATAATTTTAATTCATGTTATTACTATATTGTTTGTTTGTTTTATGTTTTATTTTTTACTATATTGTAACACTATTATACTAATCATTATCATTACTTAATTGATGTGATTACTATACTAATAATTTTAATTCATGTTATTACTGTATTGTTTGTTTGTTTTATGTTTTACTATTTTGTAAAACTATTTTGTAACTCTATTACATTAAACATTATCATTATTTAATTCATGTTATTACTATATTGTTTGTCTGTTTTATGTTTTATGTTTTACTGTATTGTAACACTATTTTGTACCACTATTATACTAATCATTATAATGATTTAATTCATGTTATTACTATATTAATAATTTTAATTCATGTTCTTACTATATTGTTTTTTTTATTTTATCTTTTTTGTTTTACTATTTTGTAACGCTATTATATTAATCTTTATCACTATTTAATTCATGTTACTACTATATTAATAATTTTAACTCATCTTATTGCTATAATAATAATTTTATTACTGTATTGTTTATTGTTTTATTTTTTATGTTGTACTATTATGTTGTACTATTATGTTGTACTATTTTGTAACTCTATTATACTAATCATTATCATTACTTAATAATTGTTATTACTATATTAATAATTTAATTCATGTTATTAGTATATCGTTCATTTGTTTTATGTTTTATGTTTTACTATTTTGTAACACGATTAATGTTTTATGTTTTACTATATTGTAACACTATTCTGTAATGCTAGTTATGTTTTATTTTTTACTATTTTGTAAGACTATATATGTTCTATGCTTTACTATTTTGTAGCACTATTATACTAATCATTATCGTTATTTAATTTATGTGATTACTATATTAATAATTTTAATTCATATTATTACTATATTGTTTGTTTTTCTTTCTATTTTATGTTTTACTATAACACTATTATACTAATCATTATCATTATTTAATTCATGTTATTACTATATTGTTTATTTGTTTTCAGCTTTATGTTTTACTATTTTGTATCACTATTATACTAATCATTATCATTATTTAATTCATGTGATTACTATATTGTTTGTTTGTTTTATGTTTTATGTTTTACTATATTGCAACACTATTACACTAATCATTATCATTATTTAATTCATGTTATTACTATATTGTTTGTTTGTTTTATATTTTACTATTTTGTAACAGTATTATAGTAATCATTAGCATTATTTAACTCATGTTATTACTGTATTAATAATTCTAAATTTATGTTATTACTATATTAAAAATTTTAATTCATCTTATTGTTATATTAATAATTTTATTACTATATTATTAGTTTGTTTTATGTTTTATGTTTTACTATTTTGTAACACTATTTACTATATTATCATATTTAATTCATGTTATTACTATATTGTTTGCTTGTTTTAGGTTTTATGTTTTTATATTTTGTAACACTATTTTGTAACTCTATTACACTAAACATTATCATTATTAAATTCAAGTTATTACTATATTAAAAATTTTAATTCATGTTATTACTGTATTGTTTGTTTGTTTTATGTTTTATATTTTACTTTTTTGTAACACTACCATACTAATCATTATCTTTATTTAATTCATGTTATTACTATATTGATTGTTTGTTTTATGTTTTATGTTTTACTATATTGTAACACTATTATACTAATCATTATAATTATTTAATTCATGTTTTTTTTTTCTCTGAATCAGGCGATTTCTATTATGGTACAAAAAGTCAAAAAGTTACATTAGTGTTACAACAAGGCCATGGCCCTGTAAATCCTCCCGAGAGATTGACAGTTTGCCCAAACTTATACATACCCAAAGTTGAACATATTCAAAAATTGGATGTTGAACATGGACATGCTGAGACAAACGAACATATCGACATTGAACACTACTTAAACATGGACTAATAGACATATGGATTCATATTGCCGACACATAGATTTTAAAATCTAGACTAAAGCCAAACACATACAGAAAACAAGATTCGAAGACTCTCAGAGTAATGCTCCCACTTCCAGGCTGTTGAGAACGAACTGGTTGATTGGATTAATCATCGTCCGTGTTGTAGGGCTCTTCCTCCACCCTGCACCCAGATTGTCGGGAGTCATCCGAGTCAGAGAGAGGGACCATCGAGCAAGTAGGGACCCCCTGAGCAGGCTCGCTTGGACCCGCAAGGCCTACTTGAGTAGCCGCGGTGGAACTTTCCATAGTAGGGCGTTGCAGATCAATTGTGGGCATTGTCCCTTGAGCTGGTGGTGGGTTTTCCTGATTTACTTCCGCCTGACCTCTGAGATTATCACAGTGCTCATCAGTAACAAATACAATGAAAGTGGAGTTGGCGAGTGTGCAGGGTATCCGATACCTGACTGTGGGGTGCGCTTCATGTCCAAATTCTGTTTCCTCTCCTAGGCCCTCTGCCACATCTCGCTGTTATGCCATGGAGGCGATGCTGCTTAGATGTAACTTCGATGGAGGAAGAAGGAGAAATGGGGCCAGTCCTCTAAGCGGTAGCCTGATCGCGAGAGCCTCCTCATTGAATGCTCATTCTGAGACGCTCTCTCCTCATTTCTAAATTCAGAGAATGAACCAGCTTGCAGAAACCCAGAGAGGAGAAATTAACCAAGACGGGGGCCGCAGAATTTGGCTTACAATGCTTGCAAACCACTCTCAAGCTTGGGACAATACCTGAGTTGGGCACAGAGCAATAATGTCCCTGTGCAATCCCCCACATCACCGAGGAGTGCTCCAACATTGTAGTGGAGTTCCCAACAACTTCAAATGAATGCGTAAATGTAACAGAGGCTCCCAGAATATGAAGCGCCATCGCACAGGTTACCAAGAGGCCAATTAAGGAGGACAAGATCATTAATAATACCTGCATTGAAGTTCCTACATGCGCCCATGTGAAACATTATGTAGGGTACTGCATGGCACGCAAGGGCTAACACATGCCCATGTGACGCACCACCTGTGAGGTGCCATGCCTTTTAAGCACCCGCATCCGGGAATTATTTAATTCATGTTATTACTATATTAATAATTTTAATTCATGTTCTACTATATTGGTTTTTTTGTTATGATTGTTTTGTTTTACTATTTGTACACTGTTATCTACATTATCATTAATTCTAACTATTTATTATTAATAAATTTTAATTCATGTTTTACTATATTGTTTGTTTGTTTTATGTAATGTTTTACTATATTGTACTATTTTGGTAACACTTTTGTTAATATTTTTTACTATTTTTTAAAATATTTGTAAGATTATTATACTAATAATTATAATTATTTAATTCATGTTATTACTATATTAATAATTTTAATTCATGTTACTACCATATTGTTTGTTTGTTTTATGTTTTATGTTTTACTATTATGTAACACTATTTTCTAACACTATTATACTAATCGTTATCATTCTTTAGTTCATGTTATTACTACATTTATAATTTTACTTAATATTATTACTATATTGTGTGTTTGTTTTATGTTTTATGATTCACTATTTTGTAACGCTATTATAATTATCATTATCATTATTTAATTCATGTTATTACTGTATTAATAATTTTAATTCATGTTATTACTATACTGTTTGTTTGTTTTACATTTTATGTTTTACTATTTTGTAGCACTACTATACTAATCATTATCTTTATTTAATTCATGTTATTACTATATTGTTTGTCTGTTTGTCTGTTTTATGTTTTACTATATTGTAACACTATTTTGTAACACTATTATACTAATCATTATCTCATGTTATTACTATATCTTTTATTGGTTTTATGTTTTATGTTCTACTAATTTGTAACACTATTATACTAATCATTATCATTACTTAATCCATATTATTACTATACTAATAATTTAATTCATGTTATAATATATTGTTGGTTTGTTTTATGTATTATGTTTTACTATTTGTAACAATATTGTGTAACACTATTATACTAATCATTACAATATTTAACTCATGTCATTACTATATTGTTTGTTTGTGTTATGTTTTATGTTTTACTATTTTGTAATGCTATATTGTAACACTATTATACTATGTTTATTTGTTTGTTTGTATTATGTTTTATGTTCTACTATTTTGTAACACTACTATACTAATCATTATCGTTATTTAATTCATGTTATTATTATATTGTTTGTTTGTTTTATGTTGTATGATTTACTATATTGTAACACTATTATACTTTATAATTATTTAATTCATGTTATTACTATATTAATAATTTTAATTCACGTTCTTACTATATTGTTTTCTTGTTTTATGTTTTATGTTTTACTATTTTGTAACACTGCTATACTAATCATTATCATTATTTAATTCATGTTATTACTATATTGTTTGTTTCTTTTATGTTTTATGTTTTACTATATTGTAACACTATTTTGTAACAATATTTATGTTTTATGTTATATTTTTTTAACAATATTTCGAAGATTATTATAAAAGAATTATAAATTATTTAATTCATCGTTCTTACTATATTAATAACTTTTAATTCATGTTATTACTATATTAATAATTTTAATTCATGTTACTACTATATTGTGTGTTTGTTTTATGTTTTATGTTTTACTATATTGTAACACTATTTTGCAACACTATCATACTAATCATTACAATTATTAATTTATGTTATTACTATATTGTTTGTTTATTTTATGTTTTATGTTTTACTATTTTTTAACACTATTTCATAATGCTATTATAACTACCATTACCATTATTTAATTCATGTTATTACTATATAGTTTGTCTGTTTTATTTTTATGTTTTAGTATATTGTAACACTATTTTGTAACACTGTTATACTAATCATTATCATTATTTAATTCATTTTATTATTATATTAATAGTTTTAATTGATGTTTTTACTATATTGTTTGTTTGTTTAATGTTTTATGTTTCACTATATTGTAACACTATTTTGTAACAATATCTATGTTTTATGTTTTACTCTTTTTTAACAATATTTTGTAAGATTATTATACTAATAATTTTAATAAATGTTATTACTATATTAATAATTTTAATTCATGTTATTACTATATTGCTTGTTTGTTTTATGTTTTATGTTCTGCTATATTGTAACACTATTGTGTAACACTATTATACTAATCATTATAATTATTTAATTCATGTTATTACTATACAATTTGTTTGTTTTATGTTTTATGTTTTACTATTTTGTAACACTATTTCGTAACGCTATTATAATTATCATTATCATCATTTAATTCATGTTATTACTTTATTCTTTGTGTATTTATGTTTTATGTTTTACTATACTGTAACACTATTATACTAACAATTATCATTATTTACTTCATGTTATTACTATATTAATAATTTTAATTCATGTTATTACGATATTGTTTGTTTGTTTTATGTTTTACTATTTTGTAACAGTATTATACTAACAATTATGATTATTTAATTCATGTTATTACTATATTGTTTGCTTGTTTTATCTTTTACTATTTTGAAACACTATTATACTAATCATTATCATTATTTATTTCATTTTATTATTGTATTAATAATTTTAATTGATGTTATTACAGTATTGTTTTTTATATTTTTTATGCTTTACTATCTTGTAACACTATTATACTAATCATTATCGTTATTTAATTTATGCTATTACTATATTAATAATTTGACTTCATATTATTACTATATTGTTTGTTTGTTTTCTGTTTTATATTTTACTATTTGTAACACTATTATACTAATCATTATCATTATTTAATTCATGTTATTACTATATTGTTTATTTGTTTTATGTTTTATGTTTTACTATTTTGTATCAC
>APFE031444217.1:2374-58420 GCA_000404065.3 Pinus taeda
AGACATCTACTCATGCAGAGACCTCTAGTAGGGGGAAACTTCGAGCCAGGTGGGCTGAGGGATCACATGCAACCATACCTCCAGGTAGGAGGTGGGGCGATATAGAGTGATCGTCCCAAGGAGGAGGGGCAGGATCCTTGAGCGACCCAACCTCCTGGATGAGACTTTGCTACAGGAGCCCTGATGTGGAGTAGCAAGAACTGATTGATTGGGTAGAGATAGATGCAGATGGAGTGGTAGAGGGAGCGACAGTGCAAGGAATCCCAGGATAACGCATAGCTAGAAATTTGCAGCAATGTGAGAGGCACAAGTGTTTTGCACAGTGCTAGGTGGCACAGAGAGGTGTGCAATGGTGCGAGATGCATGGAGATGTTGCAGTAGCACAAATGTCAAAGAGGGAGCACTTGTCAACAGCAGGTAGAGCTTCACCATCAGTTATGTTCCCAGCACAATAGAGTGGTCAATTGGGAGTGTTTTTGTTCCAAGTGTTGTTGGAGCAAATGGACCGGGTAGATGTGTTGTATACAGAACATTCCAGAGTTACAGGATCGGGAGAAAGCCTTTCTTGTTGAGAGGGAGTGTTGAAAAATGTGCAACAAGAAATGTTAAATTTAGAATGTGCTAAAAATAAACCTGCTAAAAATAGCAGTTTAGCTAGTGAGGTCATTGGCCACATTGGGTGAGAGGTGAAACTGCTAAAAATAGAAAGTTCTAAAAATAGCATTTCTGGGCCCCTTCCTATTTATAGTAGTCCCTAGTCTATCTATAGGAAATAAAATTAATTTTGGTCTTAACAATAGTTGGAAATATTAATTAATTAATTCAGTTGAGTTAATTAGTTAAGGAAATTCGAATTTGAAGTCTTTATGACCATGCACATGAGTTGTCTTACTAATTGAGGAATTTATCCTTAATTTCCTCCATTGATTGAGGGAATAAGTATGAGTCCTATAATAAGAGAATTAGTTGACTTAGTTCTAACTAGTCAAGTCCAGTTAGATTATTTTAACAAGTTGTTAAAATAATAAATATAGTTTGTTAATGCTTGCATGCATGTGACAACTATTATTTTAGATAACTGAGGATTCACTCATGGATAACTGTTGCATGTCAGTTTTGTCAGAGACCCAGTTGAGATCAGATGTGGGATAGTGTACTATCAGATTCTTAACTATTTCTAGTAAGTAGTTTTTGCATGGTTGAGGAACTAGTGTTCTCAAGGAATACGTAGTTGGACCATTGGTTGTTTTTGGTATGTTGGAATTAATAGCATATGATTTTGCTACTATTTCCTAAGAAAACTACGTAAGGACCATAGGGAAAGCCTATATAAACAGGGCTTGGCTAGTTCATGAGACATATCTTCATATCTTCATAGTTCATTGAGAACTAAATAGCTTGAGAGCTAATTCTTTTTGTATTGTGAAGAGGATTTCCACTTGATTGATAATACATAGTTGGGGTTTTATGCTGGTGCTTTCCCCTGGATATATCTTGTGTTATGTGTGATTATTTCTCTTGAATAGTTATGCATGTTTCTACTTGATGTTGCTCATGAATTCGATTATGCTTCCGCTTAATGTTTTGTAGAAGTAGAACAAGTATTATGCTTTAGGACATTACATATATCGGTTTGTTCTACATGTGAAGTTTCTACAATTAGTAAACTATCTACAATCATCCTGCCATAATTCCTCTTTGAACGGCCAATATTCTACTGCTTTAAAGCTTTGTAGCTCAATCATAATAACAAACATCATGTTGTCACTGCAACAAACACCCTCTAAAATTTTTCTACACTTGAATTTTAGAGGCTACTGTGGATCTTGTGATCGGTTGTCCCGTTGTCACTTCTTGGTTAGTCGAAGTCACTTGCTCACACATGTTCAGGTCACAACAAGTTCATGATCGCATTCTTTTACACAAGCTTGAACAAGCATAGCACAATCCATGAATATAGTGTATGTGCAATTTTCAACCCGTGTTGATAGTTAGTGCACACTATCATTGACAATCCATCACTTTTTGCTATGTTTGTAATTATATTTCAGTGAGTTTTCCAAACTATTGCTTTTGTGCACCTTCGATTTCACACCTATTGTTTTCATGTTTTCAGCTATTGATTTTTCTTTCTTTCACTTTAATTAGTACCACTTTCATGTTATCTTCACTCTGGCATGTGTCACTTTCGCTGTTGTTCGCATACTGCAAGTATTGTTTGCACTTTTCCTGCTCCTATAGAAAATGTCACCTTTTAGCATGTTAAGTGTCACACATTGTATAAAAGCTAGTTCTAGTGTGTTTCAAGAGTTAATTTTTGTGATAATGGGTTGTTCTTATCGTGTAAACATGTATCGTACTGATTTCCAAAGTTTCAACCAATGTCGTACAATTGTCATCATTGTCGTCGCAAAGTGTATCTTTAATGTCACACTTGGAGTGAGTTGTTGCAATATTATCACATTGAGGAAAGTATGTTGTTCATGTGTTCTGAGTGTACTGTGTTGTGTCATCAAGTGATATAAGTGTTTGGTCATGCTCAAGTCTTGTTCTTGTTCAACTTCATCTCATTAATCCCACACTTAGTAAAAGTTTGGAAAACTCCCTGACCGGGCCTCTTAGCCTCATTCAGCATTCTCTACACACTACACAGTCTCAAGCCTCAACTTTGAGCTCTTGGACTGTGCAACTGCATAATCACTTTGCCTCTCTCCCTCCAGAACTGTGAATTGGGCAACGTCAAACCTTAAGCCTCAAGATTGAGGCCTTGAACCCTTTAACTGCACAATCTCCTAACTTATTCTCGGGTAACTTCAAGCCTCAAGCTTGACCTCTTGGGTTCCTCAACTGTGCAGTCGCTTATCCCAGGCCTTCAAAACTACACATTGTGGAGCCTCAAGCCTTCAACCTCCAACTTGAGCCCTTGAAACCTTCAATTGTGTAGTCCCCCTGCCCAAGCCTCTAGGACTATGCATTAAGCAGTCTCAAGGCTCAAGCTATTTTTTTTGTATTTTATTTGTTTCATGATCAACAATTGATATTCATTATACATTTTTTTGTATTTAATTTGTTTCAGGATCAACAACTGATATTCATTGCGGAGCCCCTTCATATGATCAACAATTATTTGGTGGGGGAGGGGGATTTGTATTTGTTAGCTCTGTGGTTAAATCCCCCAAAAATTCCTCAATGTCCTTTGAATGAATAACCACCTGCATGGATCCAACGATCGATATCCATTGTGGTCCCCCCTACCCCAGTATGCATGACGATTAAATGAAGGGGGGGTCTGCAATTTGTCATTTTGGAGACTGGGTCCCAAAGCCTTTGGCCCTGCCTCGTCACATCCACCTGGATCGACTACACCTGAACCACATGCCATATTGTGCAATGTTTAAACCATGTCACCACAACTCTTTGTCACAAAGTTGTTGATGTCATGTTGTCATCAACATGCCATAATAAATCCTATGATGCTACCATGTGTCGTATGGAAATAACGCATTTGGCCATCCAAAAGCTCCAAAAATATTTTCCATGTGTCACATTTAAGAGGCACAATGTCATCATACTAATTGGGTCATTACCATTTGTACACCAACTCATTTTCCAACTCATCCTCATCATCTAATCATGATCCTCCATATGTCAACACTACCACCTGTCACTAGTATGGAACAAACTCTGCTATCCATTATTTCTCAGTGATTTCCTTTGTTAAATTTTTAGAGGGAAAAATGTTGAAATATCAAGTTTTACACTAGAACGAAGAGAAAAGCATGGAATTGTGAACTAATTAACCTCCAATGAAAAAAAAAAATCCGAAATTTTTAAGTTTTACATATTGCAAAATGTTCAAGATGGGTGGTGCTCGAATTTAAAGTTTTAAACAGGAATCCATAGAAATGTGGAATTATGACTTGTCTTCAAAACTAAATTCAGATCTCGATCATTTTTTATTTTGCAAAAGTGTTGACCACTTGATACTTGGATATTTGGATATCCAGATGTGTTTGTCTCTTGTATGTCCTTCTTGACCCCAGATTGTTTGTATGTGCCTGGATAATTTTGCCTCAACTTACTGCCCAAACATGCCTTCACTTTAAACCTTGGTTTCTCATCAACTCTTAGAAGTCTATTAAGTGTTATATACCATTGAATTTTTTTTTAGAGGACTACACAATGAAATACTTAGTTTTACCATTTCAATTGAGACATTAAATAAAAAATGCTTAGAAAACTTCAAAACTATAAAATTCATTTTTGACTCACTAAACTCCCCCTAAACTTGACACAAATAAACATCACTAACAACACTAAGAACTTTAATATCAATGACAATATTATAATATCACTGGAAAATTTTACATAGCTAATATCCATATATTATTTAAATTATATGGACAAATAATTCACATTTATACATTAAAATAAATAAATAAAATTCTTCTACATTAAATATAAAATACAACACAACATTCTATAATTTTAAATCACTTGTTTCCAAACTTATGCCTGGTTTTCACTTGTTTCCAAATTTATGCCTGGTTTTCTCAATGTAAATATTGTTTCGATCTTTTATTCGAAGTTATCAGTCACAAAATTTGGATTACACGGAATGACATTCGTAACTTCCCATGGCCGATGGCAGAATTGTCAATAAAGCCAATCTTTTATTTTGTTATTTCTTTCACAACAAAAACTAATGGTAGGTGTAAATGGATGTGAAGTAAAGAAATTTCGGTAACAATATGGAAGATTTAATTAATTCTAAGTCGGTCCATTTTTTTTCTATAATTCACAAGTTTAAGTCGGTCCATTTTCTTTCCCAATGTGCACGACACTTTGTGTGAGGTGAAAATTCTATGAGTTATGAGAAGATTTCGTGCATTTTAATCAATACCACCAACTCTATATATATACCTTTTTCATATTTTCCAATTCAAAAGTCTGTGTACTAAGCCCACTTGTTTTCTCAATTTGATTTAAAAATTATTAGGTATGGCTTTCCACTTTTTCCAATTATTAATGGCTCGTCCCGCTCAACACGGCGATCTGAATGTCATCTCTATTTTTTCGCCAAACAACTTAAAGGACATTATAGTTATAAATAATTTGTTGAATTTAAAAGTAATGCAGTGATTTCACGTTTTTTTATATATTCTTGCACACATTTTTTATTTTAAATCATTATTTTTTTCAAAGTAATTGGAGAGATCGAAACATATGATTTCTTACTAAGTATAGATTAAAAATGCCACTACAAAATTTCAGGCCCATGACGTGTGATTCTGTCCATATTCGTTGATATGCATAAAATGGTATTTATATTTTAAAAAAAAGGGTATTTATATTAAAAGGAATATGCATATTTATTTAAAGTTTTAATTAAAAGCATGATAAAACATCAATAATGTTAATTTTATTATGGTTACTAGATTCATTGTTGATATTACATCAAAATGTGCTAAACAGTTTCATTAGTTTTTAGTCATAAATAAAATATTTTTATATACACATTACATAATATAATTTTATATAAAGTAATTAAAATACAAAAGAAAAAGTGCGAATAAGATTTTTAATCTTACACTTTTCAAAATTATTTCAAGATAAACTATTTCAAGATTTATGTTAACTAATTTTTGAAATCAACTTAATGTATATCTATATATAAAAAGAAAATGTTAAAGGAAAATATTTTACGTTGTATATAATAAAATATTCAATGTTTTCCTCCAAGGTAAGGAAACATGATGACGACCCAAGACCTAGAGGCATCTTACATGAGCGAAATTCTGCCCCCTTATGGACTACCAACATATTATTCTAGGTGCTTTGGTTTTCCTTGAATAAGGGTGATGAATCAACCCGCATTCACAAATAGTAGCGAGGGATGGTTTTCCTCTACTGGTTTGACAATTCAGTGCTAGTTTGACAAGTGAGTTAGGATATATTTTCATACTATGTATAGAATAAAATATAATTTAAAGTTAAAAAATAAATAGAAATATCAAAATACTTCTTAATAAGAATAATAAGAGGGAGATGTGTAATCCATGCAACTCTTAATATAAAATTAATGTGACATTTAAAAATATTGATAGTACTAATAATAATAAATAAGAGTTAATTCCTACTTAAATGTCCAACCACCATAGCCACCCCAATGAATGAAACAACATTAACTTGGAAACCCTAAGGAGGAGGGAAGGAAGTTCAAAATAATTCCTCCAATACTAGGGATATCAGGCAGGCTTCTGATATCTTTTGATGTATCCCACATAATAAATATCAATTACAAACAAAGTATAGCATATCATGGATACCCAGATGAACCCCATATAAGTTGAGTTCAAAAAATATAAAAAACTAGCTATGAAGATAAACAGGCCAAAGGTCATAAACAATATCAAAATGAATATGTATCGCACTAGAGGTAGTCACAAAATACCCAAAAATTCCAACAGGATCTAGAAAGGTTGGAAGATCAATATAATGGCTTAGTAAGTAAAAACCATAAACAAATAGATAGAGATAATCAACATATAAAAATTAATACAATAACATCATTCCCAAAGACAATATCTATAGTCCCCCACACATCAAGGAAACCATAAAAATACCATCTTCAATGTGGCCTAAACGGACCTGTGAAACACTACTTCCAAACAACATTTGTAGCATTTGGATATTGTTCACCCCTTCTGTTTACCGAAGCATTTATACTCAGTTGGATATTATTTGCGCCTTCTATCCTCCATAGCTAATCCTGATATATAGTCCAACTTTACAATATGATCAATTACCTATTCTCTAAGAAAGTGATACTTGATAGGTATATGCTTGGATTTTGAGTGAAGAACTTGATTCTTGGATATGTTTATAGCACTTATATTATCACATTTCATGGAAATAGGTTCATCATAAGTTACCTTCATGTCTTGAAGTGTTTTCTTCATCCACAATATTTGAGTGCAACATGTTGTAATTGCTATGTATTCAACTTCAACAATAGACAATGAGACAAAGGTCTTGTTTTCTATTAACCATGCTACCAATGAGTTTCCTATTAATAAGGAACCATGACTTGTGATCTTTCTATCATCTATACAACTAACCCAATCTTCTTCTATGCATGCAGTCAACCAAAATTTCTTACCCTTTGGATACCAGAATCCACAGTCCATTGTGCCTTTTATATATCTAAAAATTATATTTACAACTAATTAATGGATTTAATTTGGATTTGATTGATATCATGCTACCAAACCAATAAATTCAATTATGTATATTCTAGAGGTTGTTAGATACAATAAGCTTCTAATCATTGATATGAACATTTTTGTATTGACCTTTGGTGATTCATCATCTTTACTTATCTTACACCCAGTGCCCATAGGATTTCCAACAGATGAACACTACTCCATTCAAAATTTCTTAAATATTTATTTGATGTACTTCCCTTGGGAAATGAAAATTCTTTTTCAAGTCTTTGTAATCTATAAAAAAAGAAAAAATGAGAGTTCTCCTGCAATCATAGACAGCTCAAATGTAGTCTTCATTTTAGTTGCAAACTCTTGGCTTAGTGAATTTGCATTATGGTAAAAAATTATATTGTCAACATAAACGACAACAACCAAAAGATTACTTGAGTGGGGCTGAGCTCTGATGGCAGCATCCATGGTGCTTCAAAGGCTCAACAGCCCTGGGCTTGACGGTCTATGTATCCCTCACAGCTCGTCTAATACCTGACCTGCTTACCCTCCTTAACCTACTGTGATCTTCAACCTCTCACCTCGCGGTTACATGGTTCCCTCCATCCTCACTACTATCCCATTTCCTCTCGACAACAGTAACTTCCACCAACCGTTTATTGTCGGTTACTATGGAGCTGGACAAGGTAGACTATGAGGAGGACCCTCATCACGAGGAGGTCATTTCGTCACACCATCGCTCTGTGTTGGGTTCTGGTCCTTTCGCTACAACCCTGCAACCTTTGTCAGATGTACCCTCCGTCCAGGCATGCCCAGGTTCATCAGCGCCTCATGCCCCACCCTCGGTTAACATTGACAATGCCCTTGGTCTGGAATATCCCCCTCTGTCCCTGACTACACTAAACCTACTTAGAACCTGCCTCCATCCCTCGCCCACTTTCGACGCACCGTTACCCCAGGTTCCCCACATATCCGCTCTGCAATGCACCCCTTCCACCTCTCATATCCACCCGTCCGAGACTTCCTCCCTCAATAACCTTGCTCTCTCCAGTGCAACCCTAAATGCTAGTGGCCTAAACCCCAACACCCCCATTCACTCTAGATGCTTCATCTCCCCGTTACCTAACCCTAAATCCACCCTTTCCACCGCCAAGATTGTAAATCATGTCTGTCGTGGACTCCTCGGGGATTATCCAACTTCTCGTCGCACGAACAAGCTCAAGAAAGGCAGGTGCCTCAAATCAGTGGATAAGGACATTGACCTAGCTCTAGGCGAAGACATTTCGATGGGTGAAGTTGCAGAGACTGCAAAGAAGGTATTAGTTGGTCATGTTAATGGCAGGAATTACTCAGTTGAACGACTTTGTCTATGGACCACCAAGGTATGGGGTTCCTTACTCAAAGAACTGCCCATCATCCGAGTGTTGGCTCGAGGGTGGTTTCCCTGCGCTTCCTTAAGAAGGAGTATACGTGTTATGCTCCTATACCAATAGGTTTCATATGTCATGATTGACTTGATCAGCTCTGTAATATGTTCATACCTTTTCTTGTTGCAAAGGTTTTCCATATTTTCAATAAAATCAAAAAAATTAAAAAATGTAAAGAGGGTATACCCTAAAAGAAAAATCAAAGGGTAAAAAGAATAAAATCATCAAAAAATGAGAAGAAATGAACCCCAAACAAAATAGACCAGGAAAGTGTGCAAGTCTAAATGCCACTACTTTTTCATTTTTTGTAATAAGCAATTGTGTGCAGCTACTTATGCCACAATACATGAAGAGTCAAACTATTTAAACTTCGCTCATTCATTTTCAATTTCATGTTGTAGAAATAGAAAATAAATATCTGACCAAACAATGTAATCTTGGCAGATAAGTAGATAGGTAGAGTAAATAAAAGGAGCTCAACAGTTTAATCTGAGCCCTTGGATGTAATAAGTGCAGACTTAGGTAGGCTTGCCATGTAAAAGAAAAAAGAAGATTGATAAGGGTTTGCCAGTCTAAGTGCACACAAATAAAGAAGGAAAAAATGCTAGGCTAAAGTAGGTAGGGTAGATATATGGTGTTGTAGAATTACTTGTGATGGATAATGTCTTTAAATGTGTTAATTTTTACTTTTATCACAAGTGCAAGGCAGACATTATACTTGATGCAGTTCAAGCAAGACAAGGTCAAATAACTAACTTCCATTCACATTTTTCCCTTAAGATTTCACTAATTCCCCTATAGTATTAAGGTCTTTGAAAATTAAAGGGGCTCATAGCATTTCTCTGACTTCTGGAGGGATCAAACCCTCGGCCCAATAATTTAAAAAAAGCCTAAGTACTTAGAATCATCCATAAACTATTCATTTGATTTCATAAACTCATTTCCTAAGTAAAGATCCTACTTTACTTAGGAACAATGCACAATATCACCTAAAAAATCCCTTTTCCTCTTTTAGCCTAAGTTTAAATGGATACCCGAAATGTTTAACTTAGCGCTTTCATTCCATCATCATATTAATTCCTAACTACTATTATATAAATCCTACACAATTGTACCCTTTCCCATAATATGTAAATATACATTAAAAAAAACCAAAATCTTATATACCCCGCCTCGGTTAATTATAACCATAAACACAGTCAAACAGGATTAATTGGAATTAATTACCCCTTAAGGTTAATTAAGAACCACCCTCGACCAATCGCAATGCCCCTGATACAATTAAAATATTTTTATTGTCATGGGACCCGCTGCAGTTAAGCCTTCGCCATATTACTTCTCTCGTCCCCCGTTCGATCCTGCCCCCATCATCCAATGGTCGATATCAATATCGCGCCTCCCCTGGTGACTGCGCTTTAACTCGCAATCACCAGGCGGTTTTCATCTCGTACTCCCGCCACGCGTCAGGCAGTCTATATGATCACTCGCTCCCGACCGAAAACCGCTTAACTCCAAAAGCGGTGGATCCCGTACCACTTACCGCTCTCCATAAACGACAAAACGTCATTTCCCCGTTTACGTCAGTCGCCCGATAATCCAAAAAAAACTCCGCCAACCTCAATTTTGTTAAATAAAACGAACAAAATGTCATTATCACTGTTATATGCTGTGACCCGTGCTCCCATGCAAAACAACATCCAAGTCAACTGTTCGAGCTTTCAAACCACCACCTAATCAAGAAAATTGCAGCAACGCACTCCGCAACTTGTCATCCAACCTGCCATTGTACTGTTCACTTCCTTGATACAGGTATTTATCCCGTCTACACTGAAACCCTGTAATTTTCGTTTTCTACTGAAAATTCTACAAAAAAGGGCCAAATTCAGTTCTAGTCCAGTCTGCAATTGCCATAAAAAGTTCCCAAACCTACTGTTTGGCCTATTTTCTTCCAAATTCCATTTTGAATTCACAAGAATCAAATATGGAAACCCCCGTTGTTTTGAATGTCCCACCAATCAATGCCCCTCATAAGGACCAAGACTATCTACCTCTGGCAGATAATGATTTCCAAATAAAGGACATAACCACTGGCCATAATCACCTGAAAGCCTTTTGCCAAGCCAGAAACAATTACTTAAATGGCTCAGACATCTTGGGACTGTGGGAATCCAACCTTCCCAGGTACTTTCTTCCCTCAGTCCATGTCTTTCCTGATATAATTCACCAATGTTGTGCCAATTATGATCCTAACCTGAGAGATGTTATGTCCCCAAGCCAAATAATCTTATTCCCCATAACAGCTGCATCCATTAATCAAATGTTGTAATTTTCCCGTGATCAAGCCCTTACTCCCCTTTCTATGGGATATGTACTTGAAAGAGCATCTTAGTTGTCCCAATCAGAAGTAGGCCACCTCGGTCAGACCTTCATGTTACCAAAGCACCAGCCTAAGAGCCCACCTCCTTATCCGCAGGCTTGCTTCACAGAAACTGGAAAAATCATTGTTGATATGATATCTTTTATCATGGGATTCAAAACCAATGAGTTTTTTGATGATGTAACCCTAGTTTTGTTGTCAACTTACTCCTGGACAATCTCCTGCTGTTAAATATGACTATGCTTCCTACATTGCCAACAAAATTCATGATCAATTCCTAAGACTTGACAATGAAAGAGTCTTCAAATACACCACTTTCATCTACCATCTTATGTTATATTATCAGCCAGATAACTTTCCTTTTTTTGTAAAGAAACTTGATACTCAAGGAAATTGAAAGTTTGTTATTTTTTGGACTCCCATTTTTCATAATGCCCCTGAGTCCCCTTATACCTACAATGATTTCATTGATCTATTTGTGCATCCTGCAACCACTTTGTTAACAGGAGTTTCCCCTCCTAGGATCAATGGTGATATAAAGAAGATCATCCAGCTCTCCAAGCAATACAGAATAGGTGATTGGCACCTACACAAGAACCATACAGAAATTAGGATCTATCGGTGTGAGCTTTGTCCCTTTAAGCTACCAAAGTATGTTCCGATGAGACTGTTTGCATTGGAATACTTTAGACAAATGCTGCATGCAGACTTAATCCATTTTTACAATGCCAAAAAGAAATCTTAGCTTAGAATCAAGAATCAGTTAGGCCCTTATATTTGCAATGATAGAGAAGCATGGAAAGAAGTAGAAATTTTTTTAGAAGATCATCTTAGGCTACAGAAGAGTTTTGGGTGGAAGCCATATCAACCTAATAGCTTCATATGTGATAGAAGAATGAAGAATAGGTTGTTACCTTATATACATCATAGGATCCCAAAAATTGAACAATTTGCAAACATGGATGAATGGAGGGAAGGGACCCTAATAGAAGATGTTAGTGAACAGGTCAATATAGAAAATGCTATGGGAGATCTTGAGAAAACCCTTGACCTGGATTCTTTTGAGCAGGTATCATTCGAGCTATCTCAAAGGTCAGGAATTGGTACATCCAGTGCTGGAACCTCTTAGCAACCTCCACAGAAAATTAGCACACTAGCCCCAAGCACATCTAAAGGCAAGGAAGTGGAGACCACAGAAAAACCTACAATGTCAAAACAACATGAAACTTCCAAAGAACAGGTCCAAATTCCAACTCCTCCAACTCAAATCAATGTAGAAGGACCTCCAAGCTTACAGACTCCTCTGAATGAGGAACGAAATAAAAAGAGAGACAGGGAAACTACTACCCCAGCCAGTGAACCTTCAGGACAGCCTGGGACAAAGAGGCAAAGACTGAATTCTCTTTCAGAAAAGGAAATTATTGAAGAGACTACAGATAGTCAAAGAGAAGAAAGGGTAGTTAGCCAACAAACTTTCCCACTGGGAGGAACATCCACTAGCTCACAGAGACAAGAGCTAGAAAGACAACAAAGTTCAGAGGTATCATCTCGCAGACCTCCAAGAAAAGAGGCCTTAGATATCAAGAAGACATTCACAGAAATAAAGGCCAGGAATGATCCATTGAGGCTTCAAATTTACAATCAGTATTTAAAGATGGCTCCCACAAACCAGCAGAGATTAATGTTAGCCTATGACATTAAAGAGGGCAAGGTGATAATAAGCTACTTCAAACCAAAGGTACAACAACCTCAAACAACAGCAGATTATATCAGAACAAATATGGAGGTCTTGGCAAAAGATATTCATCCTTTGGATTAGATTTAATTGCACAAGCAAACTAGAGAAATGGTCTATTCAATCTTAATTGGTAAAGCATTGATGGCCCACAGGCTACAAACTTCTTTGGATAATACAACTACCCAGCTAAACTTAGAAAAAGCCTCCTCTCAGGCTAAAGATAACAGAATAAAGTTATTAGAAGAAATCATCATTGGATTGGGACATGATCCCAAATATGTAAAGGGTATAGAAGCATTGATTAAGAAGAATGATGAAGATATTGATGCCTTGAGGAAGCAGCTAAAGTTGCCTCCTTCAAGGCATCCACAGATTGCTGAGGTTATATAGCAGAAATCTGAAGAAGAGATGATCGATCTCCTCTTAAAACTTAATGAAAGATTGAATGACACAGAGCAGGCATTAGAAAAAGCACTGAAGGACAAGCAGGGAGAGTCGACCTCTCAGCCTCCTGATGTAATTCCCATAGTCTCAACAACAGCCCCTTCTACACTTGGAACATCACTAACACCAAACATCCCATCAACCACAGCAGAGGTGGTCACAGGTACAACAGCAGCAGGAACAACACAGGGCAGCAGTGCCAATTTGAGCATAGAAGTGCTAATAAAGTCAATGGAAGACATGAAACTACAAGTTTCAGAGCTGAAATAGGTAAAAGAATAGTTCGCTAAGATGGAAAGAAATTATGATCTCTCAAAGATAAACATTGTGGAAAAAACAAGGGAGATTAAATCATTAGAAAATAAAGTGAAAACATTAGAAAAAGATCTCACTTTTGACAAGCCTCTGTTAGAGATCAAGAAAATTCTTTGGGCCAACATAACTCAATCCATAAATGATGTTTGGCCATCCATCCAAGTAATCTTTGAGCAGATTGATCTAGTGAAAGCAGCACAGGGGGAAATTCAAAAGACAAAAGCACAGCAAGGACAAATGCCTGATGAAGCCAACCGGCTCATACATTTTTTGAATAAGAGAAATAAGGAACAACTGGAAGAACTTGGCATCTCAGACAGGACATAAACTATTTTGGAAATCAAAAGGGTGCTAACCAAGAAAACTTTGATGTAGAATTTAGAGAGAATATGCTAGGATATGCAAGTAGAGATTAGTTTTTTCATGGAGAAGTTTGCTATTTTGCATAATAAAGGGCTACCAAGTCCTTTAGTGATTAATGACCGATTAATGAAGCACATAGATTATGTAGATAAATTGAATAAGTATGTTGGAAATCAAGCTAGTTCATCAACAAGTGCATCAGGAATAAAAGCACTCCCCATAGGTCGAGTTCTCTATGACAGCTTAGAGAACTTATTCTATGTTGAGCATGAGATAAAGCACTTGTTCCCAATCCAGCCTGCCTTTTTTAGATATACAGAAACTGATGAGACCCTGAGGAAGCTTCAGAAACACAGATTGCTAGAGCCAAAATGGTGGGAAGACATGTTGGAAATTTTGTAAATTTATCCTTGGTAAAATGCAAATTTTAGGCTATTTACTGTAGTAAGATGAACAAAGATTAACAAATATGAACAGAGATCAAACAGGTCGAAGTGTATCAGAATAGGTAAAGAGTATCAGTCAAAATAGAGCAGCCAGCATAGAATTACTAAAGAAAACAGCAGCAAGCCAAATCATAGGGCCTGCCTCCAACACACTCAGCAAGAATAGGAACAGCACAACATCAGTTTACCTTTCTCCTATCTTCGAGACTAGCTTTCTCTATTTTCTTGTAACTTATTCTTAGTCACCCTAGAATTTATCTCACTCTGTTATGAGATATTTTGTTGTAAACTTTTGTATAAATACTCTCTCAATTGGAGTATTGAGGGTGGATTCTTAGACATTGCTGTAGTATTGATTATTTTGGAATAAAGTGCTCTTGGACCAACTTTTGTATGGCTCACTGGATAATGAATTGATGCAAAAGACTTTCCATAGATTTCTCGAATCAAACATCGGACCAATAAGTCCTCTATACTTTGTGTTTTAAAATTTTCCTTGTTTCTTATATCATCTATGTTTCATATTTGAATGATAAACGAAAAAGAGTAATTCGGAATATGCTTGATTGCACTCTGTTTTCAATCATTATTATTCTCTATGTTTTCTTCTGAATTAGGATAAACAGTGAAATCTTAATTGCTCTTGTTTTCTGGTTCATTCACTTTGATTATTTATTAAAGAATACTTAACTGCTCTTTATTAGTAATCATTCAAGTTCCCTTTTTCAAATAGATTGAAGGATTCTTGACTGCCCTTCACCCACTTTGAAACCATTCCATTTATTCTAAGCCTTTATTTGTCCCTGTTTGACCATCTTGCCCTGTGAAACCATCCTTTGTTAAGAAACCTAATCCAGTTAGGCCATCTTCTTTGACTCCATTAGCCCAATGGCCTAAACTAGTTAGTCCTACCCCTCTGTTATTGAATCTCACCACCCAAACCCAAACAAAACTTCTAAACTTCATAACTAGCCTAATATTTTTCAAAGCAAAGCTAAAACTTAAAGAGAGAGCCCTCTCTGGATACAGATTGGCTAGATTATGTATCTAAAATATTGGTTTGTGGTTACCTCGTACCCCTTTCCCCTTCTTACAACTTCTGGGAAAATCTGAGTGCTAACAATACGGACTAGATATTATCCTAGTTTTGGCACATAGAATTCATACCGGTCCTGCTAAAGAGATGGGGTCCACTCTTCGACCCTTAGAGGGAAAAACTAGGAGCTGGGTTGATCTGGGTCCACTTGCCGGGCCTTCCAATGCAATTCTAGACCCCTGTGGTATTCAAGTGTATTGGAGACGCTCTAGGAACATACCTAGAACACGATCAATCCTTCAAGAAGACTGTAATCATGACAATGGCTTGTATCCTGGTACATTTGGACGCAAGGGAGGGGTTGGAGGAAAAGGTAACCCCTCATTGGCGACGCTTCTCGTGTTGCCAAAACCTTAACTGCGAAGGTGTTCCATTTAGATGTAGAAGATGCCATAAGGTTGGCCACCTCTACACGGACTATCCTCTGCTCACTCCTACTACTCCGGCAGCCACAAGGGGAATGAAGCATCGCCAGTCAGAAGAACCGATTGTGGACGAGCAGCCCACAGGTTTGGATCATTCAAAGGTTGCATATGTAGTCACTTCTAAGCCATCTCCCTAGATTCCACCTATATCCCCTCCACTGACTCGATCCCGATCTACTGCGGAGGCTACTCCTACATCAGGTACTGATTCTAATCCCTTACCCACTGCGCTATATTTTAATAATTTTAATGACACTCTAGCTCAGTCTGCATCCATCTATAGCATGGTTACTCCCATCAATTGTGCTCTTGAACCCCCCTCCCCTGTTTTCTCCACCACCCCGCCTTATGTCCACAGACAGTATCATCTACATCATCCCCGTCACTCCCCTTCAGCCTCGGGCTCGCACTCCTACAACCTCTATTCCCATCAACTGATGAACCCTAACCTGCTAGGTCTAGGAATTCCTCCCCCCTCCATTGAGCACAAACCCTCTGGGGCAAACCTTCAAGGATGTCCAACGCCATCAAATACGTGGGGGCAGATGTAGCCCGGGGGCACCAGAACACCATTGAAAGGGCACTTAGAGCACCTGACACCCTCGAATCTATTTCCTGATGAAGTGGCTATCATTCAACTATAGGAGTTTGGCTAGCCCCTCAAAAAAATTGGCCCTCAAAATACTTTTGAACAGTGTACCCTCTGACATGATTCTACTTCATGAAACCCTAGGTCCACATGAACTGATTGTTAGGACCCTTTAATCCATCCTACCCGGCTGGCACCTCCAAGCTCTAGATGCGGCAATAAGATCTAGGGGACTAACCATTAGGATAAAACCTCTATCCACAAAGGTGATTTCATCATGGGGAGGTTAGGGGTTCCTGGGAATGGACACTTTCTCGGAAGAATTGGGAAAATAGCTTCGTATTATAAATATATATGCCCCTAATCAAAATAGACTGGCCTTCTGGCAACAATTTCTGGAAAATCCTATGATGAGTCATACTACTATTCTAGGGGGTGACCTAAATTTCTCCATTGCACATGCAGAATCCTAGGGACACCATTCACATCTAGACCCCCTCTTAGACTAGTTGAGCACCCTCTTGGAAAAATATGGCCTCATTGATGTCCCTATGAACAAGAAGATGCCAACATGGCATAACAGATGGACTGGAGAAGCAGTTATAGGGCGAAGACTTGATAGATACCTCATTCATGAAGACCTCCTTCAATCCCTCACAATCTATAGACAATCGGTGGGTTCTCGGGGAATATCAGTTCACTCCCCCGTATATATGGAAGTGGCAGGCTCATTCAGAAAACCAAGGGTGCCTTACAAATTTAACTCCACTTGACTAAAGGACCCTGAATATATCAGGATGGTCTTGGAGTTCTGGCAAGCTCAACCCCCACTTATCGAGCAGAGGAAGGCTGAAGGATTATGTAGAAACCTGATTCAACTTAAGAGATTATCCATTGGGTGGGAAAAAAGGAAAAACGCTAGGGATGAGCACACTCTGGCTGACATTGAATCTCAGTTGGCCTCCTTAACGGATGAATGTGGAAGAGGTTTCTTATCCCTAGAAGCTAAATTACATCTAGTAGAACTGGAAGCACAAAGATCAAAGATACTGCTTGACCGAGAAGAATCATGGAGACTCAGAAGCAGGACTATCTGGCTACAAGTGGGGGATGGTAACACAAAGTTCTTTCATAAATATGCAAATGGAAGGAAAGCCAACAATACCATCTGGCAGATGCCCTCGGATTAGGAACAAATTGCTAACATACATCCATAGCTTACTTGATTGGGTATCACACATTTCAAGTAGCTATTCAAAATCCCTCCTGGAAAAACATTTGTTGAAATCATCTGCATTGCTGGTCATTTCCCTGGATTTGTTGAACCTGACAGGATGTAGGACCTCATCAAACCAGTCTCCATGGGGGAATTAGAGAGCATTCTCAAGTGGTTTAAGAAAAAAGTCTGGGACCGGATGGCTGGTCTGTGGAATTCTTCCTTTCTTTTTTCGATATCATTGGACATGACCTACTCGGGGTAGTTGAAGAAATTCATATCCTTGGCCGTATTTATGCTCCTATCGACTCCACCTATATTGCTCTCATACCCAAATCAAACTCTCCACTCTCCTTCAATGACTTCCGCCCTATATCCCTCTGAAACTGTCTCTATAAATTTATTGCGAAGATTATTGCTAATCGCATCAAACCAATCCTATCTGAACACATCTCACAGGAGCAGTTTGCCTTTCTACAAAATAGACAAATCCATGAGGCCATAGGCTCAACACAAGAGGCCCTCCACTCCATCAAGCTGAAGAATTTGAAAGGAGTATCTCTTAAAATTGATCTCTTAAAGGCATTTGACAAGGTCAACTGGTTATATGTAAGGATTATTCTCACCCATCTGGCATTCCCACTGGTATTTATCAGATGGATTATGGGCTGCATTACTTCAATTTCCTTTGCAATCTTAATTAACGGATCTGCTTCCCAAACCTTTTGGGCAGAGAGGGGAATCAGACATGGATTCCCTTTATCCCCTTTGCTTTTCCTCCTGGTTATGGAAGGACTAAACAGACTGATTATGACGGAGAAGAGAGTAGGGAGGTTCAGGGGCCTCAAGATCATGGAACAATGTCTAATAACACATCTTCTCTTCATTGATGACATCCTCATATTTCTAGATGGGGGAATTCAAGACATCATTACACTCACTGAGTTACTAAATCTATTCAGTGCTACCATAGGGATGGAAATTAATGGGGACAAATCTACAATATCATTCTCTGACTTCACTCAATAAGAAACCCAGCTAGCACTCCAAAATTTTCCCTATCAAATCTTGGAATTGAAGGATGGATTGAAGTACTTGGGCTTCAAGATTAAAGAATATGGATATAAATTGTAGAATGGACTTGGTAAATTGCAAAGGTGGAAAGAAGATTAAACAATTGGAGCCATTGACTACTCTCCATAACAGGTAGACTGGTGCTCATAAAAGCAGTGTTGGAAGCAACCCCAGTTTTTTGGATGTCCCTAGTCTGGATCCCCCAAGGGATACTACATAGGATTCAATGAGTATACTGTCATTTTCTATGGAAGGGTCATAAAGACAGAAAACCCTATTCATGGGTCAAATGGAGCAGGATTACAACTCCTAAAAAATGGGGAGGACGGGGCTTGAAACATCTCCCTGCCTTCACTCAGGCACTGGCAGCAAAACTAGGTTGGCTACTACTAAAGCACAAGAGCCTTTTGTCGGAGGTGGTCACCTACAAATACATATGGCCGAGATCTACCTTGGATTGGCTAAGACTACCCTCATGCAACAGGAAAGGTATATCAGTGATATGGAGGGCTGTAATCAACACCCTTCCCATCATAAGGAGGGGCCTCATATGAAGGATTGGAAATGGTGGGTCTATCTGGATTGGGATCAATCCATGGATAGGCAGTGGGAATTCATAGCAGCTTCCACAGGATCTGATTACTCCGCTCAACCAAAATGGAGTGCACTATTTTACTCATCTCAGGGACCCCCAGAACACAACCATTTATCATCAAGCATGGTTAACAAGGGAGGCATGGGACATACCAGACCAATGGCAAAGGTAATGGATGAAATACTTTCATGCACTAATAGAATCCCATGTGTAGCTAAGGGACAATGAGTATGACCTGTTCTGGGGTTTTGCAAAGAAAGGGAACTAGTCCCCTAAGGACGGGTATGATATCATACATGCTGACCACAAGCCAGATAGACTGGATTGCTGGTGGAGTAATATATGGAAGTTAAAAGTCCGTCTGCACACACAACTACTGATGTGGAACATCATCATGGCAAAACACCATCTGGAACAAATCTCAAGAAACGGGAATATCAAGGACCAACTTGGTGTGTCTTATTCCATGCAGAGGAGGAATCGAAGCATCACTTATTCCTCTCATGCTCCATAACACAACAGACCTGGGCACAAGTCCTACATACACTAAAAATCCCTTATAGCTGGAGCAGTGATGATATTCCTACTGCCTGGAATAGGTGGTGGGAATCAACAACAATGCTGAGAGCTCGAAACCTGCCGCTATTGGTCTGCTGGTACATCTGGATGTGCCGGAACAACATTATATTAGGGGGAAAAGTATAGTCTGGCCATTAATCATTCCTAAAATATGTATGAGTTACTTGGAAATCCTGGCAAAGGAACAAGTAATCAAGACCCGGAACATCATTCCAGAAACCATAAACAAAGAACACCCCTGGGCCTACTTCGACAGTGCAACACAAGAACAGGGTTGTGGTGGAGGCATAATCCTACATCTGACTGAATCACATTTCTTTAACATTTTCATGGGGTTGGGAGAGGGCACAAATAATTTTGTGGAGCTTCTCACACTCTGACACCTCTTATATTTTGCATTACACAAACATTGCACACATTTACAAATATATGGAGACTCCAAGATAGTTATAAATTGGTTCAACAACTTCACAACATGCCATGCATATACACTCAGAACTATTTTGGATGATATTATATTTCTCAAAACACATTTTGATCATGTCTCATGCACTCATATTTATAGGGAGCATAATGAAGATGTGGACAATCTATCGAAAGAAGTAACACATCGTCCTCGAGGAGAATGGATGATTACAGAGCACTCACCTAAGTGGACCTATCGCTTTTTCCATAGACCATATATGGATCAGGAACTACAGAGGGCAGACATGCCCTAATTTTATCAGTTTTTGTTTATATATTTTTGTCAAACATAACAACAATCACCAATGGTGAAATTTTGAAACATGTACTTAATATATGATCAACTGTTATCAGTATACCCATCACAGGTTCATTTTGTAGTAATTTACAATTTTTTAAAAAGCACTTCACAGTTGACTACGGTCATAGTACTTGCATATGCCTATGGCATTTGCAACATGTAATTTTCATAAAATAATGGAAATTACGATATTTTCTCCTCAGGGAAAACAACAACCAAAATATTCTTGTTATCATATTTTATAAATAAATTACTATAAGTTGTCCCTCTTTTGAAGCATTGATAGTGTAGAAATTTGTCTAACCTATATTTTCATCCCCTGGGTTCCTTCTGGAGTCCATAAAGTGCCTTACTCAGCTTGCATACACCCTTAAGATTATATGATAGCTAAAACCCTTCAGACTACTCTATAGACACCTCTTCTTCAAGTTCTCCATTAAAGAATGTTGATATCACATCCATATGATATACTTTGAAATTTTTATGACACACAAGTGCAAGAAACAATCTAATTGCTTCCAATCTTGCTATGGGTGCAAATATTTCTTCAAAATCTATTCCTTCAACTTGTGCATAACTTTTGCACACTAATTAGGCATTGTTTCTAATAACTTGCCCATTCTCATTTAAATTGTTCTTGAAGATCCATTTTTGAACCTATGGCATTCTTATTTGTCGGTCTTGGAGTCAATTCCCAAGTCTGGTTCTTTTCTATTTGATGCAACTCATTCATGGCACCTATCCAATACTTACTTAACTTACTTGAGAGGAATTTTTAGGTTTGGTCATGGACAACATGGAAATCTATGCTTGACTAGAAGTGCCCACTAGTTTTCTTCTAGTTTGAACTCTTACTTCCTTATTACGAAGAATTTAACTTTCAGGGTGATTCTTTTGTACATACCTTGAAGGAGGTTTTGGATGAGTGCATTCTACCTCTTTTTATTCCTCTTCTTCCAATTCTTCAAGTTGTTCTCCTTCCTCTTCACTAGTGGTATAATCAGGTGGACTAATGAATCTTGTTCATTTTATTTTAAAATGTAATTCCTCATCAATTTTTACATCGATACCATCAACTATTTTGTGAAACTTTTATTGTAGCATGTGTAATCCTTGATCTTAGTTGAATATGCTAATAATATTCCTTCACTAGCTCTAGCAACAAACTTACCCAAATTATCATCATTATTTTTTATGGAACACTTGTTTCCAAAGACTCCAAACTGTTTTAATAAGGTTGATTTTTAATGCCACATTTTGTAAGATGTCATCTCACTGTTTAGTCTAAGATATTCTTTCTTAAAATATGGAATGATATGAATAACTTTAGCCCAAAACTCTTGGCTTAGTGAATTTGCATTACGGTAAAAAATTATACCGTCAACATAAACGACAACAACCAAAAGATTAATTGAGTGGGGCTGAGCTCTGATGGCAGCATCCATGGTGGTTCAAAGGCTCAACAGCCCTGGGCTTGATGGTCTGTGTATCCCTCACAGCTCGTCTAACTCCTGACCTGCTTACCGTCCTCAACCTTCTATGCTCCTCAACCTCTGACCTCGCGGTTACATGGTTCCCTCCATCCTCACGACCATCCCATTTCCTCTCAACAACAGTAACTTACACCAACCGTTTACTGTTGATTACTATGGAGCTGGACAAGGTAGACTATGAGGAGGACCCTCATCACGAGGAGGTCATTTCGTCACACCATCGCTCTGTGTTGGGTTCTAGTCCTTTCACTACAACCCTGCGACCTTTGTCAGATGTACCCTCCATCCAGGCACACCCAGGTTCATCAACACCTCATCCCCCACCCTCGGTTAACATCAATAATGCCCCTGTTCTGGACTATCCCCCTCTGTCCTCGACTACCCTAAACCTACTTGGAACCTGCCTCCATCCCTCGCCCACTGTCGACGCACCGTTACCCCAGGTTCCTCACATATCCGCTCTACAATGCACCCCTTCCACCTCTCATATCCACCCGTCTGGGCCTTCCTCCCTCAATAACCCTGCTCTCTCCAATGCAACCCTAAATCCTAGTGGCCTAAACCCTAACACCCCCATTCGCTCTGGATGCTTCATCTCCCCGTTGCCTAACCCTAAATCCACCCTTTCCACTGCCAAGACTGTAAATCATGTCTGTCGTGGACTCCTCAGGGATTATCCAACTGCTCATTTCACAGACAAGCTCAAGAAAGGCAGGTGCCTCAAATCAGTGGATAAGGACACTGACCTAGCTCTGGGCGAAGCCATTTCGATGGGTGAAGTTGCAGAGACTGCAAAGAAGGTACCAGTTGATCATGTTAATGGCAGGAACTACTCAGTTGAGCGACTTTGTCTATGGACCACTGAGGTATGGGGTTCCTTACTCAAAGAACTGCCCATCATCTGAGTGTTGGCTCGAGGGTGGTTTCCCTACGCTTCCATAGGGAGGAGTTACATGTTATGCTCATATACCAATAGGTTTCATATTTCATGATTGACTTGATCATCTCTATAATATGTTCATACCTTTGCTTGTTGCAAAGGTTTTCCATATTTTCAAAAAAATCAAAAAATTTAAAAAATGTAAAGAGGGTATACCCTAAAAGAAAAATCAAAGGGTAAAAAGAATAAAATGGTCAAAAAATGAGAACAAATTAACCCCAAACAAAATAGACTAGGAAAGTGTGCAAGTCTAAATGCCACTACTTTTTCATTTTTTGTAATAAGCAATTGTGTGCAGCTTGTTACTTATGCCACAATACATGAAGAGTCAAACTGTTTAAACTTGGCTCATTCATTTTCAATTTCATGTTGTAGAAATAGAAAATAAATATCTGACCAAACAGTGTAATCTTGGCAGATAAGTAGATAGGTAGAGTAAATAAAAGGAGCTCAACAGTTTAGTCTGAGCCCTTGGATGTAATAAGTGCAGACTTAGGTAGGCTTGCCATGTAAAAGAAAAAGAAGATTGATAAGGGTTTGCCAGTCTAAGTGCACCCAAATAAAGAAGGAAAAAATGCTAGGCTAAAGTAGGTAGGGTAGGTAGATGGTGTTGCAGAATTACTTGTGATGGATAATGTCTTTAAATGTGTTAATTTTTACTTTTATCACAAGTGCAAGGCAGACATTATACTTGATGCAGTTCAAGCAAGACAAGGTCAAATAGCTAACTTCCATTCACATTTTTCTCTAAAGATTTCACGAATTCCCCCTAAAGTATTAAGGTCTTTGAAAATTAAAGGGGCTTAGAGCATTTCTCTGACTTCTAGAGGGACCGGACCCTTGGCCCAATAATTAAAAAAAAAGCCTAAGTACTTAGAATCATCCATAAACTGTTCATTTGATTTCATAAACTCATTTCCTAAGTAAAAATCCTACTTTACTTAGGAATAATGCACAATATCACCTAAAAAACCCCTTTTCCTCTTTTAACCTAAGTTTAAATTTATACCCGAAATGTTTAACTTAGCGCTTTCATTCCATCATCATATTAATTCTTAACTACTATTATATAAATGCTACACAATTGTACCCTTTCCTGTAATATGTAATATACATAAAAAAAAAAAAAAAAAAAAAAAAAAAAAAAAAAAAAAAAAACCATATATCTACCCCACCCCAGTTAATTATAACCATAAACACAGTCAAATAGGATTAATTGGAATTAATTAACCCTTAAGGTTAATTAATAACCACCCCCGACCAATCGTAATTCCCCCAATGCAATTAAAATATTTTTATTGTGTTGGGACCCGCTGCAGTTAAGCCCCCGCCATATTACTTCTCCCATCCCCCATTCGATCTTGCCCCCATCATCCAATGGTCGATATCAATATCGTGCCTCCCCTGGTGACCACGCTTTAACTCGCGATCACCAGGCGGTTTTCATCCCGTACTCCCGCCGCGCTTTAGGTAGTCTATATGATCACTCGCTCCCAGCCGAAAACCGCTTAACTCCAAAAGCGGTGCAATCCCATACCGCTTACCGTTCTCCATAAACGACAAAACGTCATTTTCCCGCTTACGTCAATTGCCCGATAATCCAAAAAAAAACCCCGCCAACCTCAATTTTGTTAAATAAAACGAACAGAATGTCATTATCACTGTTATATGCTGCAACCCATGCTCCCATGTAAAATAACGTCCAAGTCAACTGTTCGAGCTTTCAAACCACCACCTAATCAAGAAAATTGCAGCAACGTACTCCGCAACCTGTCATCCAACCTGCCATTGTACTGTTTACTTCCTTGATACAAGTATTTATCCCATCTACACCGAAACCCTGTAATTTTCGTTTTCTACTGAAAATTCTACAAAAAAGGGCCAAATTCAATTCTAGTCTAGTCTGCGATTGCCATAAAAAGTTCCCAAACCTGTTGTTTGGCCTATTTTCTCACAGAAAACCCAAATTCCATTTCAAATCCATAAGAACCAAATATGGAAACCCCCGTTGTTTTGAATGTTCCACCAATCAATGCCCCTCATAAGGACCAAGACTATCTGCCTTTGGCAGATAAGGATTTCCAAATAAAGGACATAACCACTAGCCATAATCACCAGCAAGCCTTTTGCCAAACCAGAAACAACTACTTAAATGGCTCAGACATCTTGGGACTGTGGGAATCCAACCTTCCCAGGTACTTTCATCCCTCAGTCCATATCTTTCCTGATATAATTCACCAATGTTGTGCCAATTATGATCCTAACTTGAGAGCTATTATGTCCCTAAGCTAAACAGTATTATTCCCCATAACAGCTACATCCATCAATCAAATGTTGCAATTTTCCCCTGATCAAGCCCTTACTCCCCTTTCTATGGGATATTTACTTGAAAGAGCATCTCAGTTGTCCCAATTAGAAGTAAGTTGCCTTGGTCAGACCTTCACATTACCAAAGCACCAGCCTAAGGGCCCACCTCCTTATCTGCAAGCTTGCTTCACAAAAATTGGAAAACTCATTGTTGATATGATATCTTTGATCATGGGATTCAAAACCAGTGAGTTTGATGATGATGTAACCCTAGTTTTGTTGTCAATATTTACTCCTGGACAACCTCTTGTTGTTAAATATGACTATGCTTCCTACATTGCTAACAAAATTCATGATCAATTCCTAAGACTTGACAATGAAGGAGTCTTCAAATACACCACTTTCATCTACCATCTTATGTTATATTATCAGTAAGATAACTTTCCTTTCCTTGTAAAGAAACTTGATACTCAAGGAAATCCAAGGTCTGTTATTTTTTGGAGTCCCATTTTTCATAATGCCCCTGAGTCCCCTTATACCTATAATGAGTTCGTTGATCTATTTGTGCATCCTGCAACCACTTTGTTAATAGAAGTTTCCCCTCCTAGGATCAGTGGTGATATAAAGAAGATCCTCTAGCTCTCCAAGCAATACAGAATAGGTGATTGGTACCTATACAAGAACCATTCAGAAATCAGGATCTATCAGTGTTAGCTTTGTCCCTTTAAGCTACTAAAGTATGTTCCAATGAGATTGTTTGCATTGGAATACTTCAGACAGATGCTGCATGCAGACTTAATCCATTTTTACAATGCCAAAGAGAAAGCTCAGCTTAGAATCAAGAATTAGTTAGGCCCTTATATTTGCAATGATAGAGAAGCATGGAAAGAAGCAGAAAATTTTTTAGAAGATCATCTTAGGCTACAGAAGAGTTTTGAGTGGAAGCCATATGACCCTAATAGCTTCATATGTAATAGAAGAATGAAGAATAGGCTCTCACCTTATATACATCATAGGATCCTAGAAATTGAACAATTTGCAAACATGGATGAATGGAGGGAAGGGACCCTAATAAAAGATGTTAGTGAACAGATCAATATAGAAAATATTATGAGAGATCTTGAAAAAACCCTTGACCTAGATTCTTCTGGGAAAGTATCATTCGATCTATCTCAAAGTTCATGAATTGGTACATCCAGTGCTAGAACCTCTCAGCAACCTCCACAGAAAATCAGCACACCAGCCCCAAGCACATCTAAAGGCAAGGAAGTGGAGACCATAGAATAGCCTACAATGTCAAAACAACATGAAACTTCCAGAGAACAGGTCCAAATGCCAACTCCTCCAACTCAAACCAATGTAGAAGGACCTCCAAGCTTACAGACTCCTTTGAATGAGGAAAGAAATAAAAAGAGAGACGGGGAAACTACTACCCCAACCAGTGAACCTTTAGGACAACCTAGGACAAAGAGGCAAAGACTGAATCCTCTTTCAGAAGAGGAAATTATTGAAGAGACTACAAATAGTCAAAGAGAAGAAAGGGTAGTTAGCCAACAAACTTTCCCATTGGGAGGAACATCCACTAGCTCACAGAGACAAGAGCTAGAAAGAGAACAAAGTTCAGAGGTATCATCTCGCAAACCTCCATAAAAAGAGGCTTTAGATATCAAGAAGACATTCACATAAATAAAGGTCAGGAATGATCCATTGAGGCTTCAGATTTAAAATAAGTATTTAAAGATGGCCCCCACAAACTAGCAGAGAAAAATGTCAGCCTATGACATTAAAGAGGGCAAGATGATAATGAGCTACTTCAAGCCAAAGGTACAACAACCTCAAACAACAGCAGATTATATCAGAACAAATCTGGAGGTCTTGGCAAAAGATATTCATCCTTTGGATCAGATTGAATTGTACAAGAAAACTGGAGAAATGGTCTATTCAACCTTAACTGGTAAAGCATTGATGGCCCATAGGCTACAAAGTTCTTTGGATAATACAACTGCCAGCTAAACTTAGAAAAAGCCTTCTCTCAGGCTAAAGATAACAGAATAAAGTCATTAGAAGAAACCATCATTAGATTGGGACATGATCCCAAAGATGTAAAGGGTACAGAATCGTTGATTAAGAAGAAGGATGAAGATATTGCTGCCTTGAGGAAGCAGCTAAAGCTGCCTCCTTCAAGGCATCCATAAACTACTGAGGTTATAAAGCAGAAATCTGAATAAGAGATGATGGATCTCCTCTTAAAACTCAATGAAAGATTGAATGACACAGAGCAGGCATTAGAAAAAGCACTGAAGGACAAGCAGGGAGAGTTGACCTCTCAGCCTCCTGATGTAATTCCCATAGTCTCAACAGCAGTCCCTTCTACACTTGGAACATCACTAGCACCAAACATCCCAGCAGGCACAGCAGAGGTGGTCACAGGTACAACAATAGTAGGAACAGCACAAGGCAGCAGTGCCAATTTGAGCTCATAAGAGCTAATAAAGTCAATGGAAGACATGAAACTACAAGTTTCAAAGCTGAAACAGGTAAAAGAACAGTTTGCTAAGATGGAAAGAAATTATGATCTCTCAAAGATAAATGTTGTGGAAAAAACAAGGGAGATTAAATCATTAGAAAATAAAGTGAACACATTAGAAAAAGATCTCACTTTTGACAAGCCTCTGTTAGAGATCAAGAAAATTCTTTGGGCCAACATAACTCAATCCATAAATGATGTTTGGTCATCCATCCAAGTAATCTTTGAGCAGATTGATCTAGTGAAAGCATCACAGGGGGGAATTCAAAAGACAAAAGCACAGTTAGGACAAATGCCTGATGAAGCCAACTGGCTCATACATTTTTTGAATAACAAAAATAAGGAACAACTGGAAGAACTTGGCATCTCAGACAGGACAAAAACTATTTTGGAAATCAAAAGGGTGCTAACCAAGAAAACTTTGATGCAAAATTTAGAGAGAAGATGTCAGTATATACAGGTAGAGATTAATTTTTTCATGGAGAAGTTTGTTATTTTGTAGAATAAATGGCTACCAAGTCCTTTAGTGATTAATGACCGATTAATGAAGCACATAGATTATGTAGATAAATTGAATAAGTATGCTGGCAATCAATCTAGTTCATCAACAAGTGCATCAAGAATAAAAGCACTCCCCACAGGTCGAGTTCTCTATGACAACTTAGAGAACTTATTCTATGTTGAGCATGAGATAAAGCACTTGTTCCCAATCCAACCTACCTTTTTTAGATATACAGAAACTGATGAGACCCAGAGGAAACTTTAAAAACGCAGATTGCCAGAGCCAAAATGGTGGGAAGACATGTTGGAAATTTTGTAAATTTATCCTTGGTAAAATGTAAATTTTGGGCTATTTACTGTAGTAAGATGAACAAAGATTAACAAATATGAACAGAGATCAAACAGGTCGAAGTGTATCAGAACAGGTAAAGAGTATCAACCAAAACAGGGCAGCCAACACAGAAGTACTAAAGAAGACAGCAGCAAGCCAAATCATAGGGCCTACCTCTAGCACACTCAACAAGAATAGGAACAACACAACAGCAGTTTACCTTTCTCCTGTCTTCGAGACTAGCTATTTCTATTTTCTTGTAACTTATTCTTAGTCACCCTAGAATCTATCTCACTCTGTTATGAAATATTTTGTTGTAAAATTCTATATAAATACTCCCTCAATTGGAGTATTGAGGGTCGATTCTTAGACATTGCTGTAATATTGATTATTTTGGAATAAAGTGTTGTTGGACCAACTTTTGTATGGCTTGTTGGATAACGAATTGATGCAAAGGACTTTCCACAGATTTCTTGAATCAAACACCGGATCAATAAGTCCTCTATACTTTGTGTTTTAAAGTTTTCCTTGTTTCTTATATCATCTATGTTTCATATCTGAATGATAAACGAAAAAGAGTAATTCGAAATATGCTTGATTGCACTCTATTTTCAATCGTTATTATTCTCTATGTTTTCTTCTGAATTAGGATAAACAGTGAAATCTTAATTGCTCCTGTTTTCTGGTTCATTCACTTTGATTATTTATTAAAGAATACTTAACTACTCTTTATTAGTAATCATTCAAGTTCCCTTTTTCAAATAGGTTGAAGGATTCTTGACTGCCCTTCACCCATTTTGAAACCATTCCATTTATTCTAAGCCTTTATTTGTTCCCTGTTTGACCATCTTGCCCTGTGAAACCATCATTTGTTAAGAAACCTAATCCAGTTAAGCCATCTTCTTTGACTCCATTAGCCCAATGGCCTAAACTAATCAGTCCTACCCCTCTGCTATTGAATCTCACCACCCAAACTCAAACAAAACTCCTAAACTTCATAACTAGCCTAATATTTTTCAAAACAAAGCTAAAACTTAAAGAGAGAACCTTCTCTGGATACAGATTGGCTAGATTCTGTATCTAAAGGATTGGTTTGTGGTTACCTCAGACCCCTTTCCCCTTCTTAGAACTTCTGGGAAAATCTGAGTGCTAACAATATGGATTGGATATTATCCCAGTTTTGGCACATAGAATTCATACCCGTCCTGCTAAAGAGATGGGGTCCACTCTTCGACCCTCAGAGGGAAAATTGGGAGCTGGGTCGATCTGGGTCCGCTTGCCGGGCCTTTCGATGCAATTCTGGACCCCTGTGGTATTCAAGTGTTTTGGAGATGCTCTGGGAACATACCTGGAACATGATCAATCCTTCAAGAAGACTAGAATCATGACAATGGCTTATATCCTGGAACATTTGGACACAAGGGAGGGGTTGGAGGAAAAGATAACCCCTCATTGGCGATGCTTCTCGTGTTGCCAAAACCTTGACTGCGAAGGTGTTCCATTTAGATGTGGAAGATGCCATAAGGTTAGCCACCTCTACATGGACTGTCCTCTGCTCACTCCTACTACTCCAACATCCACAAGGGGAATGAAGCATCGCCAGTTAGAAGAACTGATTGTGGACGAGTAGCCCACAGGTTTGGATCATTCAAAGGTTGTAGATGGAGTCACTTCTGAGCCAACCAGTTCTCCCCAGATTCCACCTATATCCCCTCCACTGACTCGATCCCGGTCTGCTGCGGAGGCTGCTCCTACATCGGGTACTGATTCTAATCCCTTACCCACTACTCTATATTTTAATCATTTTAATGACACTCTAGCTCAGTTTGCATCCATCTATATCATGGTTACTCCCATCAATTGTGCTTTTGAACCCCCCTCCCCTATTTTCTCCACCACCCCACCGAATTTCCACAAACAAGATCATCTACATCATCCCCCTCACTCCCCTTTAGCCTCGGGCTCGCACTCCTACAACCTCTATTCCCGTAAACTGATGAACCCTAACTTGCTAGGTCTGGGAATCCCTCCCCCCTCCATTGAGCACAAACCCTCCCGAGGCAGACCTTCAAAGATGTCCAACGCCATCAAATCCATGGGGGCAGATGTGGCTCGGGGGCACCAGAACACCATTTAAAGGGCACTTAGAGCACCTGACACCCTCGAATCTGTTTCCTAATGAAGTGGCTATCATTCAACTATAGGGGTTTGGCTAGCCCCTCAAAAAAATTGGCCCTCAAAAGACGTTTGAACAGTGTACCCTGTGACATGATTCTACTTCAGGAAACCCTAGGTCCACCTAAGCTGATTGTTAGGACCCTTTAATCCATCATGCCCGGCTAGCACCTCCAAGCTCTAGATGCGGCAAGGAGATCTAGGGGACTAGCCATTTGGATAAAACCTCTATCCACAAAGGTGATTTCATCATGGGGAGGTCAGGGGTTCTTGGGCATGGACATTTTCTCAATAGAATTGGGAAAATAGCTTCGTATTATAAATATATATGCCCCTAATCAAAATAGACTGGCCTTCTGGCAACAATTTCTGGAAAATCCTATGATGAGTCATACTACTATTCTAGGGGGTTACCTAAATTTCTCCATTGGACATGCAGAATCCTAGGGACACCATTCACATCTAGACCCCCTCTTAGACTAGCTGAGCACCCTCTTGGAACAATATGGCCTCATTGATGTCCCTATGAACAAGAAGATGCCAACATGGCATAACAGATGGACTGGAGAAGCAGTTCTAGGGCAAAGACTTGATAGATAACTCATTCATGAAGACCTCCTTCAATCCCTCACCATCTATAGACAATCGGTGGGTTCTCGGGGAATATCGGTTCACTCCCCCATATATCTGGAAGTGGTGGGCTCATTCAGAAAACCAAGGGTGCCTTACAAATTTAACTCCACTTGGCTAAATGACCCTGACTATATCAGGACGGTCTTGGAGTTCTGTCAAGCTCAGCCCCCACTTATGGAGCAGAGGAAGGCTGAAGGATTATGTAGAAACCTGAGTCAACTTAAGAGATTATCCATTGGGTGGGAAAAAAGGAAAAACGCTAGGGATGAGCACACTCTGGCTGACATTGAATCTCAGTTGGCGTCCTTAACAGAGGAATGTGGAAGAGGTTTCTTATCCATAGAAGCTAAACTACATCTAGTAGAACTGGAAGCACAAAGATCAAAGATACTGCTTGACCGAGAAGAATCATGGAGACTCAGAAGCAGGACTATCTGGCTACAAGTGGGGGATGGTAACACAAAGTTCTTTTATAAATATGCAAATGGAAGGAAAGCCAACAATACCATCTGGTAGATGCCCTCAGATTAGGAACAGATTTCTAACACACATCCATAGCTTGTTTGATTGGGTATCACACATTCCAAGTAGCTATTCAAAACCCCTCCTAGAACAACATTTGCTGAAATCATCTGCATTGCTGGTCATTTCCCTGGATTTGTCGAACCTGACAGGATGTAGGACCTCATCAAACCAGTTTCCATGGGGGAATTAGAGAGCACTCTCAAGTGGTTCAAGAAGGAAAAAAGTCCAGGACCGGATGGCCGGTCTGTGGAATTCTTCCTTTATTTTTTCGATATCATTGAACATGACCTACTTGGGGTGGTTGAAGAAAGTCAGATCCTTGGCCGTATTTATGCTCCTATCAACTCCACCTATATTTCTCTCATACCCAAATCAAACTCCCGGCTCTCCTTTAATGACTTCCACCCTATATCCCTCTGAAACTGTCTCTATAATATTATTGGGAAGATTATTGCTAATCGCATCAAGCCAACCCTATCTGAACACATCTCACAGGAGCAGTTTGCCTTTCTACAAAATAGACAAATCCATGAGGCCATAAGCTCAACACAAGAGGCCCTCCACTCCATCAAGTTGAAGAATCTGAAAGGGGTATCGCTTAAAATTGATCTCTCAAAGGCATTTGACAAGGTCAGCTGGTTATATTTAAGGATGATTCTCACCCATCTGCCGTTCCCACTGGTATTTATCAAATGGATTACGGGGTGCATTACTTCAGTTTCCTTTGCAATCTTAATTAATGGATCTGCTTCCCAAACCTTTCGAGAAAAGAGGGGAATCAGACATGGATTCCCTTTATCCCCTTTGCTTTTCGTCCTGGTCATGAAAGGACTAAGCAGACTGGTTGTGACAGAGAAGAGAGCAGGGAGGTTCAGGGGCCTCAAGATCATGGAACAATGTCTAATAACACATCTTCTCTTCATTGATGACATCCTCATATTTCTAGATGGGGGAATTCAGGACATCATTACACTCACGGAGTTTCTGAATCTATTCAGTGCTACCGCAGGGATGGAAATTAATGGGGACAAATCTACAATATCATTCTCTGACTTCACTGAATAAGAAACCCAGCTAGCACTCCAAAATTTCCCCTATCAAATCTTGGAACTGAAGGATGGATTGAAGTACTTGGGCTTCAGGATTAAAGAAGATGGATATAAAATTTTAGACTGGACTTGGTTGATTGCAAAGGTGGAAAAAAGATCCAAAGCCATCGACTACTCTCCATAATAAGTAGACTGGTGCTCATAAAAGCAGTGTTGGAAGCAACCCCAGTTTTTTGGATGTCCCTAGTCTGGATCCCCTAAGGGATACTACATAGGATTCAACGAGTCTACTGTCATTTTCTATGGAAGGGTCATAAAGACAGAAAACCCTATTCATGAGGCAAATGAAGCAGGATTAAAACTCCTAAAAAATGGGGAGGACGGGGCTTGAAACATCTCCCTGCCTTCGCTCAGGCACTGGCAGCAAAACTAGGTTGCCTACTCCTAAAGCACAAGAGCCTTTTGTCGGAGGTGGTCACCTACAAATACATATGGCCGAGCTCTACCTTGGATTGGCTAAGACTACCCTCATGCAACAGGAAAGGTCTATCAGTGATCTGGAAGGCTGTAATCAACACCCTTCCCATCATAAGGAGCGACCTCATATGGAGGATTGGAAATGGTGGGTCTATCTGGATTGGGATCGATCCATGGATAAGCAGTGGGAATTCCTACCAGCTTCCGTTGGATCTGATTACTCCGCTCAACCAAAATGGAGTGCACTACATTACTTATCTCAGGGACCCCCACAACATAGCCATTTATCATCAAGCATGGTTAACAAGGGAGGCATTGGACATACTAGACCAATGGCAAAGGTAATTGAGGAAATACTTTAATGCACTAATAGAATCCCATGTGCAGCTAAGGGACGATGAGTATGACCTGATCTGGGGTTTTGCAAAGAAAGGGAACTACTCCCCTAAGGAGGGGTATGCTATCATACATGCTGACCACAAGCCAAATAGACTGGAGTGCTGGTGGAGTAATATATGGAAGTTAAAAGCCCATTCGCACACACAACTACTAATGTGGAACATCATCATGGCAAAACACCATCTGGAGAAAATCTCAGGAAACGGGAATATCAAGGACCGACTTGGTGTGTCTTATTCCATGCAGAGGAGGAATTGAAGCATCACTTATTCCTCTCATGCTCCACAACACAACAAACCTGGGCACAAGTCCTACATACACTAAAAATCCCTTATAGTTGGAGTAGTGATGATATTCTTACTGCCTGGAATAGGTGGTGGGAATCAACAACAGTGCTGAGAGCTCGAAACCTGCCGCTATTGGTCTACTGGTACATCTGGATGTGCCAGAACAACATTATATTAGGGGGAAAAGTATAGTCTGGCCATTGATCATTCCTAAAATATGTATGAGTTACTTGGAAATCCTGGCAAAGGAACAAGTAATCAGGACCCGGAACATCATTCCAAAAACCATAAACAAAGAACACCCCTAGGCCTACTTCGACGGTGCAGCACAAGAACAGGGTTGTGGTGGAGGCATAATCCTACATCTGACTTAATCACATTTCTTTAACATTTGCATGGGGTTGGGAGAGGGCACAAATAATTTTGCGGAGCTACTCACACTTTGACACCTCTTATATTTTGCACTACACAAACATTGCACACATTTACAAATATATGGAGACTCCAAGATAGTTATAAACTGGTTCAACAACTTCACAACATGTCCTGATTATACACTCAGAACTATTTTGGATGATATTATATTTCGCAAAATACATTTTGATCATGTCTCATGCACTCATATTTACAGGGAGCATAATGAAGATTTGGACAATCTATCGAAAGAAGTAACGCATCATCCTCGAGGAGAATGGATGATTACAGAGCACTCACTTAAGCGGACCTATCGCTTTTTCCACAGACCATATATGGATCAGGAACTACAGAGGGAAAACATGCCCTAATTTTATCAGTTTTTGTTTGTATATTTTTGTCAAACAGAACAACAATCACCAATGGTGAAATTTTGAAACATGTAATTAATATATGATCAATTGTTATCAATATACCCATCATAGGTTCATTTTGTAGTAATTTACAGTTTTTTAAAAATCTTTTCACAGTTGACTACGGTCACAGTACTTGCATATGCCTATGGAATTTACAACATGTAATTTTCAAAAAATAATGGAAATTACGATATTTTCTCCTTAGGGAAAACAACAACCAAAAGATCCTTGTTATCATATTTTATAAATAAATTACTATCAGTTGTCCCTCTTTTGGAGCCTTGATATTGTAGACATTTTTCTAACCTATATTTTCATCCCCTGGGTTCCTTCTGGAGTCCATAAAATTCCTTTCTCAGCTTGCATACACCCTTAAGATTATATGATAGCTAAAACCCTTCAGGCTACTCTATAGACACCTCTTCTTCAAGTTCTCCATTAACGAATGTTGATATCACATCCATCTGATATACTTCGAAATTTTTATGACACACAAATGCAAGAAACAATCTAATTTCTTCCAATCTTGCTATGGGTGCAAATATTTCTTCAAAACCTATTCCTTCAACTTGTGCATAACGTTTGCACACTAATTAGGCATTGTTTCTAATAACTTTCTCATTCTCATTTAAATTTTTCTTGAAGATCCATTTTTGAACCTATGGCATTCTTATTTGTCAGTCTTGGAGTCAATTCCCAAGTCTGGTTCTTTTCTATTTGATGCAACTCATTCATGGCACCTATCCAATACTTATCTTAACTTACTTGAGAGGAATTTTTAGGTTTGGTCATGGACAACATGCAAATCTATGCTTGACTAGAAGTGCCCACTAGTTTTCTTCTAGTATGAACTCTTACTTCCTTATTACCAAGAATTTAACTTTCAAGGCGATTCTTTTGTACATAACTTGAAGGAGGTTTTGGATGAGTGCATTCTACCTCTTGTTATTCCTCTTTTTCCAATTCTTCAAGATATTCTCCTTCCTCTTCACTAGTGGTATAATCAGGTGGACTAATGAATCTTGTTCGTTTTATTTTAAAAGGTAATTCCTCATCAACTTTTACATCAATATCATCAACTATTTTGTGAAACTTTTATTGTAGCATGTGTAGTCCTTGATCTTAGTTGAATATGCTAATAATATTCCTTCATTAGCTCTAGCAACAAACTTACCCAAATTATCATCATTATTTTTTATGGAACACTTGTTTCCAAAGACTCCAAACTGTTTTAATAAGGTTGATTTTTAATGCCACATTTTGTAAGATGTCCTCTCACTGTTTAGTCTAAGATATTCTTTCTTAAAAATATGGAATGATATGAATAACTTTAGCCCCAAATGTCTATGGAAAATATCTTTCATCCATCATTGCTTTTGGAATTTGTTGCACTATTCTACTTTTCATTTTAGCTACTCCATTTTGTTTATGAGTGTTTGCTATCGTAAATTGTCTTTTTATGCCATTTTCTTCAAAAAGGTCATAAAAGTCATTTGAATTAAACTCCCCACCTTTTTCGGACCTTAAACACTTTAATTTGCAACTAGTTTTATTCTGATCTAGGGCTTTCAAAATTTTGAAATTTTGAAATGATTCTAATTTCTCCCTTAGAATGCAACCCAAGTCAGTTGAGTGTAATCATCAATATTCAACATGAAGTATATCTCACCACTTGGAGCCTTAGTTCTTGAAGGAATACATAAATCCATATGGACTAATTGTAAAGTTATGGTGGATGAATATTCTTTTCTTTTTAAATGACATTCAAGTGTGCTTCCCCATTTGGCATGAATTGCAAATAATACTCCTCATTTTATTCCTCGAGAGTTTATACATTATTTGAGGTTCTCATAGACTTTTCCACTACTTTGCTTGTGTTTGCTGACTTTATTTTATAATCTTGGGAGTGAATAGTAAAATAATATATTTTTTCACACATTTGGTTTACACTCAATGAGTTGTGCTTGACTCTATATACAAAAATAATGTCTTGAACTTAACCCTTTCCATTGTATAGGGTGTTGATCCCTCGCCCATGATCCTTCTTAGAGCATCATTACGAAAACTTTCCTTACTTGTTTTCATTTAGTGACAAAAAATTACTCCTATCACTAGTGATATGCATGGATCATCTATTATCCACGTATTAGTAGTTGTTTGGTTTCAGTCTATAAGACAAGGCTACATTTGTCTTTCTTCTCTTCCCTTTTCTACTTCCAAAACATGTGTTGTTCTTGTATTTGCTTGATATGAGAAGTTGGTGTGAATTTTTTTATTCTACACTCAGTTACTTTATGGCCAAAGTTATGATAGCTATAACATTGAATAATATTAAAATAAGGAAGCAAAAGGATTTTTGTCCTTGATATTATTTCTATATGGATTTGAAATTATTTTTTTTGTTTGCCTAATAAGATTCATTTATTTTATTTCTTATATGAGGTCTTGTAAGAAATATTTTGCAATTTACAACTTTGTGCTTGAAATTTGTGCAAGAATTTAACAATAACCATAGAATAAATTTTGGTACCTAGAAATAGTTTTCCTTTGAGAGTGCGATCCTCTGAAAATTTGATGACTTTGTCTTTGAGGGGAGTAGATATTTTCATAATTTCTTTCATGATATTTAGACTATTCGAAACTCTATTATAGAATTTCCTTGGCTAGTGCTGAGTTATAATATTATTATGCTATTGTTATTTTTCCATTTGTTTAGTGTGCCTGATGTTGTAAATTTTCGCTGAATGTTGCTAAGTTGTACTACTATCAATTTTCTTACTTTGTGATGGTTGATTGTTTTCATTCCATTCAATTCCATTTCCATTACTTTCTATGAGAGGTTTTATGAAGTTGATTGGTCTTTTGTCTTCAATTTTCTTATTATTTATTTCCCCCTCATATCCCAAACCAATTTTGATGAGAGGGGATTTTTGAATACTAATAATTTCATCTAAATTTTCATATCCTTTAATATGCTCTAGGTTTTGGTTGAGCTGAGATTATTTTTTCTCCAATTATTTTCTAAGAGAGACTACCTCTTCCTCCAATTTCTCACATTCATTGCCTTTTTCTTTTAGTGGTCATAATGAATGTCTTCAATAATTTTTTCTTCTTTCCAACTCTACCTTTGGAAGAAGGAGCGACGATTCTTCAATTTGTGTCCTTCTTTTTCATACTTATTCAATAGTTATTTTGTTTCTTACTCATTTTCTTAAGTTTATCGATATCTTCTAAGGAACTAATTAATTCACCTTTTAAGTCTACTTCAACCTCTTCTTCATTTAACTCACATGCACTTCATCTTGGATTTATATGGCCATGAGCATGAAATCACTAATCCCTTCTTCATCAGAAGATTGTTTATTTTTATCTTTTGGGGAGTTGTTTTCTTCTTGGGCATAAAATCTTTTCTTTTTGAAGTTATTCTTTTTCTTAGCTCTCCTTTATGTATTCAATTCTTTTCTATCTAGTTTATTATATTCCTTTTCAAATGGAAATTTAGATGCATAATGCCATACTCTTCCACAATAAAACATTTGAAAGGCATATTACCTTTATCTTTACCAATTACTTTCTCCAGTCTTCTGTTAAACATAATCTCTTCTTCATCCAATCTAGAACTTGAGCATTCTTGTTCATCTTTGGTTTTCATATCTTCTCTAAAATTCACTTCCCTTAATGTAGATTTTCCTTTTGTGGTCCTCATTTCATAAGCAACCAATGTTCCAAGTAATTGATCAATTGCTAAATTTTTTAGGTCAAACATCTCCTCAATAGTTGATACCTTAGCGTTAAATCTGGTAGGAAGAGATCTAAATAACTTTTGAACTATAGTGGAAGCCTCTTTAGTTTCATTAAGACCTTTGATGGTATTTACTATTTCATCAACTCTAAGGGAAAATATTACTACATCCTCATCCTCATTCACTTTGAGTGACACCAATTGCAATCTATAGACCTGTAGTTTGGCCTTTTTGACCTTACCATCACCTTCAAGGTTGTTATGCAACTTGATTTGCATTTATTTCATAGTCTTGCAATGCATAACCTTAACAAATTCTGATTCAGACAATCCACTAAAGATTTCATTCATAACTTTGCGATTAAATTAAAACTCAAGCTTGTCCTCTATGTAAAACAATACAGGTGGGTTTTCATAGCCATTCACCACTACAACCCAGAAATTTGCACCAAGGGACATAAAATATGTCCTCATTCTCAGCTTCCATAAGGTATAATTCATTCCATTAAAAAGAGAAGAGGTGTTGGTAAGATTTCCATCCTAGTTGACCATGTGCTAGGTTTAGATCCTCCTTCCAGTTTTTACATTGTTGTTAAAGGAATCTACTCTGATACCAATTGTTGGAAAACATGATAATACTAAGAAGGGAGTGAATCAATATTATGACCAATTTTAACAATTAATACATAGATTCAAATATTCAGGAAATGACCATGTAAACAATAAACAAATCACACAACAACATAAAAACCATTATACACCTATTGGATGTTGATTTTAACATGGAAATCCATAAAGGGACAAAACCACCAATCTTCTTTTTAACTTTGATGAAAAATGCAAGCACAAACTTAATTTTACATCACATTATGGACGAACCAACCTACAAAAATATCTAGCCTCTTTTTCTTTACAAGCACCCACTTGATGGAAGCACCAACTCCCATTGTTTACATACACCAATATTTTGTCATTCTTTTTCAAGAACCTACCTAAAGGAGACACCAATCCCCTAACAAAAAAATGTAAATAATTATTTTGTCCAACTCTTATGTTCTTGCTTCTGTAGCACCCTATTTTCTTCTAATCCTATAAAATTTTCTTGTACACAACAACTTTTGTTTTCACTCAATCTCCACCTACAACCTTTGTTTTGTCCTTCTATTCCTTATCTACTTCAAATTTTTGATATTTGACAACTTTCTCACTATCTTTTTGTGCCCATTGTTTCCCTATTTCTCTTACACTATTAATTACATCTAAAGAAGAGAAAAATGTCTCAATTACAACTCAAATAAATAGTTTATGTCAATCTCCTCTTATCAATTGCATCTTTTTCACATTTCACAATTATCAATAGGTAAATCACTTCAAGTTCATGTTGTTTGAAATTCGTTGGTCTCTTCGTTTCTTCAATAAGATAATGATGATTATGAATTGATTTTTATTCATCATTGCAAACTATTAGATGTTTCCTTTAATTAATAGTCGTCTCTTGTGTTCACACTTTCTTTGCAAGAAACTAAATTTAACAGTGCCATTTTTGGAGTATAGAAATCCAAAATCGCAAATCCACAAATTACTGAAATGCCAAATTTACAAAACAAGTCAAAATGTAAAATTCCTTTAACAATCCCAAAATTTATTTAGCGCCAAATTTCCCTTATCATGTTGAATGCATCAGAATGCCAAATTTGATTTCATAACATAAAACTCAAGTGTTAGCTCTTGAATGCATATGTCTAGAGGCAAGAACCACAAGCTTAAGTCCATAGATCTTAAACTCTTAGCGACTTAACTACTTGTAACAATATACAACATACATTTTCTATATTTAATGTGTTTCATGATCATCTATGGATATATATTGTAGAGCCCCCTCATATGCTCGACAATTTATTTGTGGGGGGGGGGGTTCCGTAATTTGTCATCTATGTGGCTAAATCCTCCCTAAATTCCTCAAAGCATATTGTGAAAAAATAACCACCTTCATGGATCCAATGATCCATATCCACTCTGGTCACCCCCTAGTATGCATGACTATTAATGGAAGGGGCGGTTTGGAATTTGTCATTTTTCCTACTAGGTCCCAAAGCCTTCAACCCTGCCTCGTCACGTCCACTTGGATCAGCTACACTTGCACAACATGTCATCTTGTGCAATGTCCAAATCATGTCATCATGAACCTTTGTCACAAAGTTGTTGATGTCATGTTGTCATCAACACACCATAAGGCATTCTCTGATGCTATCATGTGTCATATGGAAATAGGCCACTTGGCCATCCAAAAGCTCCAAAAAAAATTTCCATGTGTCATGTTTACAAGGTACAATGTCATCATAGCCATGTCATCACCATTTATACACCAACTCATTTTCTATCTTGTCCTTTTCATCCAATCATGATTGCCCATCTGTCAACACTGCTGCTCGTCACTAGTATGGAACAAACTCTTCCATGCATTGTTTCTCAGTGATTTCCTTTGTTAAATTTTTAGAGGGATGAATGCCTAAATACACTAGAACCATGAGAAAAACATGGAATTGTGAACCAATCAACCTCAAATGAAAATATGTATCCGAGAGCTTTCAACTTTAACATATTGTAAAATGTTCTAGATGGGTGGATGCTCAGATTTAATGTTTTATATAGGAACCTAGAGAAATGTGGAACTATGAATTGTCTTCAAAACTGAATTCAAATTTGGGTCATTTTTTATTTTGCAAAAGTATTGACCACTTGATGTCGTGGATATCTGGATATCCGGATGTGTTTGTCTCTCGTATGTCCTTCTTGGCCTCGATAAGTCTGAATGAAACCATATGTCTAGATCTCCTATCCGCATGCCAAATTATTTGCGTCGTAGATTGCTTGGATGTGCCAGGATACTTTTGTGTCAACTTACTACCCAAACATGTCTTTATTTCAAAGCTTGGTTTCTCATCAACCCTTAGGAGTCAAGCTAAGTGTTAGTAATCACTGGAAAGGTTTCTGAGAGGACTACACAATGAAACACTTAGTTTTCTCATTTGAGTTGAGACATTTAGGCAAAACTTCCTTCAAGACTTCAAACCTATAAACTCAATTTTTGACTCACCAAGCTCCCCCTAAACTTGACACAAATAGAGATCAATTACTCATCTTTGACATCAATGACATTGGTGCCATTTTTTATGTCAATGAAAATACTTTACTGAATACTATCCATAAAGAATCTTAACTACCCATAAACCCCTTATAATGAAGGCAACTAACTAACTAACTAATTAGAGCTTTATTCATATAAATAACCCTTTCTATAATGAATAACAACTAACTAAATCTTCCAATGTAATTTCATCCGAAAATGTTTCAAATTCATAATATAGATCGCAAAAGCTTGAATTTGAACAACTAACTAATTAATTAATAAACTTTATTGGACGGATTTAGGGCTCGGGCGATGGCGTTTCCTCAAGCGAACAGGGTTTCAGAAGGTCTGGCTGCCGCCGCTGCTCACAAAGATTAGCACTGCGCAGAATCGGAGGGGAGCCTGGCAGATGGACTCACCGCGCATGATCTCTCCCTTTGGATCTGGCCCGGATCTACCACCGGAAAGCAGCTTCAAGAACTGGAACAGAGCAAACAGAAACTGGAGCTCAACCACCCCTTCTCGGCTCAGGATGTTTCATACATGACAGATTTGGGTGCTTTTTGTCACTGTTCTCGGCTTCTTGCATCAAATAAGTTGGACCCCAACCAATATCGAATGGAGGCGTCGGCGATGGCATTTCTAAGGGCTACAGTAGATCTGGTTTGTGCCACCGTTAATCTCATAGAACAACAAGGGGTAGAAATGGATGGGGGCCTGGCAAATGGATGCGCAGAGTATGACCTCTCCATTCAGGTTTGGTCTGGATCTACCACCGGAGAGCAGCCTCAAGATTTGGAACAATACAAACAGAGATTAGAATTTTATCTCTGTTTCTCGGTACAGGATGCATCATTCAGGACGGATCTGGGTTCCATCTTTCAATGCTCTTGCCCATTTGTATCAAATCAGCTGGACCCAAATCAATATCCGATAGCTGCGCTTCCCCTAGCAAGGGTTATGCCCAGGATTGGAAGCAGCACCTGCGTTTTTGGAAAATCGATCCGGCAGACTGGTCCCCTACTCCCTCTCGGAAAGCAGCGGGCCCGATCTGACACTTTCTGGCAGCTCACAACCAATTTGTTTGATGACCAAGCATGGGGCGAGAGCTTGGCTCTGGATCCACATCGATCTACAATAGTCAATGTTGTAAAAGAACTGATCGCAAAACAGCACATCTGGATGAGAGATAACAAGGAAACCCCTCATCGATCTGGATCACAGATTCAGATCATAGATCGAATCAGGGAACAGAGAGAGGAGTTGATTAAAATGGAAAATACAACAAGTCAAGCAACATCTGCAATGGTTATGTGGGAAGAAACAAAAAATAATCTCTTCATCAGATCCATGGAAGGAATCACAATATGCATCAGAATAGGAAAAGGGGAGGTGACAAACATCCTCAAATAGAGGATACAAGAAAGAACTGGAATCCCTCCATGCAAACAACTTCTTCTCTACTCAGGAAAAGTATTGCAGGTTGATCGCAAACTAATAGAATATGGAATAGGAAATAATTCAACAATACGCCTTAGCACAAGGATACGCGGAGGCTATCCTGGCACAAGCTCAAAAGGACCTGCATCCTTCAAAGATGCACTAAAAGGCAAGGTGGAACCACAAATGAAAACAGAACAACAAACTACAGTACCTGGGACCTACATTGTTGAGCAGACATCACATAATCCAGCCTTAACAATTGCTATACCAGAGGTAAATGAAATACACACTGATTATCTAACCAAAGCAGTGATTTGCAGATTCAATGGATTCTGGCCCAAACCAGAAGCTCTTCGTCAATGGATCTATTCCATATGGACAGAAAACTGTGACATCCATCTATGTTCAAAGGGATTCTTCATTGTCAAATTTGACACCATAAAGGACAAGGAATATGCATTAAACGAAGGGCCATGGTTCTGGGGCAATGCAGGCCTGTTTATCAAACCTTGGTTCCCAGATTTCGACCCCAACAACATGGTAGTCTCCAAAATGCCTGTATGGGTAAAACTGTTCAATCTACCAATACACTTTTGGCACTACAAAGTACTAGAAGGAATTGGCAACGCTTTGGGGTCATTCCTAAAAGTGGACAGCGAACGCCCATCAAAGGATATCTACACTTTCGCCAGGATCTGTGTGGAGGTTGATCTCAGTCAAGGCCTACCGGAACACATCCTCTTACTCCACAATGGAAAGCAATGGACACAACCACTTGATTACGAAAACACTGTCTTTCGCTGCCGTATATGTAGACAAACTGGTCATCTTCAGAGTGCATGCCCACAAAATAAAAAAGAAAGGAAAAGAAGACAGCCCACAAAACCAAAAGGTTGGCAGTTTTCAGCCACATGGACAGAGGATATAGAAGAGGAACAGAAGGAGGAAGACAACAGCGTACCTCAAGAAGTTGCAGAAGAAGGAAATAATCCAGAAATCAAAAATGAAAGCAGCACACAATACCCACAGAATAATGAAAATCTGATTGGATATGCTACAGATCCAAATGACAGCAAGTCACAGCAGCAATATGAGAACACAGGATAGGAAGTCGGGGGCAGCAAGAGAGCACACTCTTCATCAGGATCAGATTCTGAAAAAGAAATCATGGCTGATACAAACGAACTTCAAATGACTATTGTAACTGCCACACCCAACAATGAAGGTTGGCGGAAAGTGGAGAAAAAGAAAGGTAGGAAGGCATAGACAACTTATTTTTCGATCATGTTCTTAGCAGAACAAGTTTGATAACGCATATGCTATTATAGCATCTACAACATGTAATTTTACTCAATTTTAAATAAAATTACGATTTTTCCAGTGGAAAAAATTAATAAACTTTATTAAAGAACATTTAAAAAAAATTACGATAAATCTTTAACTTTAACTATCTTATGCTACTAAAACATTTCCTTTCATCAATTTCAATCTTTACTAATTATTATATATAATTTTACATAACTAATCTCCATACATTAAAATAAATACATAAAATTCTTATGCATTAATTATAAAATACAACACACCATTCTATAATTTTAAATCACTTGTTTCCATTCTCATGCTTTGTTTTCTCAATGTAATTATTGTTTTGATCTTTCCTTCTAAGTTGCCCGTCGCCAAATTTGGATAACACGGAATGAATTTTTTTACTTTCAATAGCCCATGGCAGAGTGGTCAATAAAGTAAATGGATTGGAAGTAAACAAATTTCCATAACAATATGGAAAATAATATTAATTATAGTTAAATAACCATTTTTAGGCCGATAGGCCTTTCCTTTGAAAGGGACCTTCGTCGTCCCTTTCATTCTCATGTTGACACGTGGCGATTCTCATGTTGACACGTGGCGAGCGGTTCTGTGCGGCTCGCGTTCTGGCTTTATTGTTTTTTTCGTTTTTTTTTCTTTTTATTTCGTGAATGACGTGGGTGAATGAATGAGAGAGGATCCCCGAAGAGAGATCCAGATCGTCGCGATGAGAAGAAAGCGGCAGAGTCTGTTGCTGGTTCTGTTCCTGTTCCCTGTGCCTGTGCCTGTGCCGGTGCCGGGTTCGAGAACAGAGCCGGGGCCGAAGAACCAGCAGCCCATATCTGAGGTTCACCCATCATCTTCGCTGGATTCGTTCTATTCGTTCAAACCTGAGAATGAACCAGAAGACAAATTTGAAGCTGAAGCACCAAATAGATCAAAGATGCCCAAGGCTGGAGATGAAAGAAAACATCTGGAATCAGCAGTCAACCTAAGAAAGGCTCTGGTTTTCATAACGATCCCAAGAAGAACTCCAACACCGAGCCCAAAAAGACCACGATCGGCAACACCCCACTGGTTGAGTCGCGGAACAATTCTCATACCCACAAGAGCAACAGTCACAGCCACCACCACAACAACAATGGCCGCGGCACAGAGCAGCTGTTAGGCAAAGTTGCAGCAATGAAGGAAGAGAAGGGCACTCCTCCTGAGCCCACCCACAAGCAACGAACATCAGATCAGGACCAGCCCTCTCCCTTGAGAAGAGGAGTTGGAAGGCCACCTAAGCATGTCAAAAGAGCATCACGAGCAGATGATGAGCCACCATCAAAGGCCACAGGGGATCCAGAAGCAGTTTCAAGGGCGAGAAAAAGACTCACAAAATGAGGGCAACTTCCTGTTTTTGTACATGGATTCGGATTCTGCTCAGGCCACCCCAGCTGGACTATTATGTAAATACAGAGAATTTTTGTTTAGTCGAATAGATGGAGATGAAATTCCATGCAGGTAAATTATCTATATATATGCATATATTCTCGGGAAGAAGCATCCATCTTGTCTGTAAAAATTGTATCCAGTGCGTTTCTGTTGATTGTTCAGCGATTGAATGCTTCCAATTGAGGCAACAATCCCCAAACTGGGCTCTAGATTAGGTTCCTCCCCTGCCTGAACAAATTCTGGTACAAGGAGTTATTATTCATATTTTTCCCCTTTCTGAGTGGAAACCCTGAATTCAAATTTTGACTAACTTTTGGTTGCATTCAAAGAAAATTTATGAAGGTCATGACCAACAGATCATGAAAAAACTCTGAAAAAACTCAGAAAATGAGGGCAACTTCCTGTTTTTGTACATGGATTCGGATTCTGCTCAGGCCACCCCAGCTGGACTATTATGTAAATACACCAGCTGGACTATTATGTAAATACAGAGAATTTTTGTTTAGTCGAATAGATGGAGATGAAATTCCATGCAGGTAAATTATCTATATATATGCATATATTCTCGGGAAGAAGCATCCATCTTGTCTGTAAAAATTGTATCCTGTGCGTTTCTGTTGATTGTTCAGCGATTGAATGCTTCCAATTGAGGCAACAATCCCAATTAGGTTCCTCCCCTGCCTGAACAAATTCTGGTACAAGGAGTTATTATTCATATTTTTCCCCTTTCTGAGTGGAAACCCTGAATTCAAATTTTGACTAACTTTTGGTTGCATTCAAAGAAAATTTATGAAGGTGGTGACCAACAGATCATGAAAAAGACTCAGAAAATGAGGGCAACTTCCTGTTTTTGTACATGGATTCGGATTCTGCTCAGGCCACCCCAGCTGGAAATCGTGAGCCCGCCGTGCTGTTGTTAGGCCGATACTTCTGGAGAATATCATTTCTTCCTGGTGCGCCACATACTTGAATTTTTCATGGGTATCGTTATAGTATGCGCATTCAGTAATACAGATTGATTTGATTTTCCTGTTGCTTTGCGCTGGACTCTGTAAAATATTTTTGCAAAAAATTACTCGAATTAAATTTGATTCAGTTTCTGAGTAATTTCAAAAATAGTGAAAATATCTGGTAGTTTAGGGCACGTTTCTTAACGAATAGAGGGTTGTGCCGACTCCGACCTGCTCGCAGGGATGGAGAAGGCAGTTTCCGACGGAGTGGACGTCATATCTGTATCCATTGGCAGCCGTAGTAATCATGTCCTCCCTTATTACGAAGATTCTATAGCGACCGGAGCTCTTGGAGCCATTGAGAAGGGTATTTTTGTGTCCTGTTCCGCTGGTAATAGAGGGCCGATTCCTTCTGCAATTTCCAATGGACAAGGCAAATCTTACCAATAGCTCAGGCCATTCTAAACCATAAACGCTCCTTATTGTTGCTTTTTGTTGCTTTTTATCCTTCGGGTTATCATCTCCAGCTTTCAAAAGAGGGTTACAGGTGTCTCCTGGGTTACTGAACTGCCTACAGTGGTCCTCTGCACTATCGTCTGCGTGATCCAAAAATAAGTTTGTTGCATGGATAAAAGTTTAATGGTTTCATGGCAAGTATATTAATGGAGGCCATGACTATGAGTTGGATTGAAGATAGTTTTATTCAATTGCAGTTCGTATACCTAAAGTAAGACTTCAGGACTTTCATCTTACGTTGTGATATAAAACTCTACAACGGTTTTCAGGAATCACATCTTATATTGTGATATAAAACCCTACAATGTTCCTTTTTATTTTGATTCCTGGCTGAAAGTTGCAGATTTTGGTTGTTTCCTAGGGTGCATCAAAGATATGCTGAAGAATGTGATGTTTACAGCTATGATATGTTGGTTATGGAAATAGTAGGGAAGGAAGATCATTGATTTTGATAATACAGAAAGTAGATCAAGCAAATTTTACCAGAAAGAAGAGTGGGCATTTGACCAGGTGGACAAAAGTGAGTTTGGAAATGCAAAAAGAGGGAATATGATGGAGAAACACCCAAGGCATAACAAAAAAATGATTTTAGCTGAACTGTGATGCATCCAGTTCAATGCATCTCACCTTTCCTTTCATGAGCAAAGTCATTCAGATGTTAGAAGGAAGCATTTATATAACCATTGCATTTTCTTTCCCCGTTTAGCACAGCTCCAGCGTTTGGAGGCTTAAGTGATAAATCCCCGAGTATTCAGAGTGCAAGAACCTGCTATTAAAGTAGTATACAAAATAGCTGATGTCGGAGTTGTGGTATCAGTAAATGACAGTTTTCCGCAATAGCTGACATTGTAGATCGTCTTGAATCATGGAATAACAACTGGGCTTCATATGGGCAAATATTTGTATTGCTTCCCATTCTTAATGCTTGTCTACACTTTCAAATCACATGGTAAAATCTCAAGCTCACCTAAATTTTAAAGTATTTGAGAGTTCTCTTTTACAGTAATATCAATTTGTTTAAAAGTTCAATTAATATGAATAGTTTATGGAATAAAATTGGATAGCATTTTACAGCATCTGCAATAATTACAACTAAATAAAAAATTTACAGCGTTTGAACCTTGTCTTTTGAATCTTCGAAACCCAAAGTAAACACTAAGTTTCAGATCAATTGCTTTATATATTTTCTGATTTACAAAATTAGTGTAAAAGGCGAGTTCTCCTGGCATTACATAAAATAACTAGCAGATTGATCACCATCAAAACAATAATAATGGTTCAAAACAGAGCTCCCGAATTGCTGATGGGACGCACCTCATACAATTGTTTTGCAGTGGACGTTTGGTCAATGGGATGCATATTTGCAGAAATGTTCATCGGTGAGCCTCTATTTCGTGGGAAATCTGTAAAGGAGCAGTTGGATATCATATTTCCAAATCCGGGAAAGCCTTTCCCATCCCTCACAAGATTTGTTAAAAATGTTGGGTGTCTAGAAGGTGTGGATTTGCTGAAACAAATGTTACAAGTGGATGGAAACAAAAGAATAACAGCTAAAGAAGCTCTACAACATCCATACTTTCAGTGCTACAGGACTATAAACAGCTGCCATAAAGATTAAAAATGGTAATCAGCTACAAATCTCTTGATGATAACATTATCAAGATAGAGGCCGATGCTCTCTCAAGGACAGAGCTGCTGGAAATGGAAGCAGGTGCTATGAAGCTGACAGTAATAAAAGATGGGACAGCACAGCTTCCCACAGTGTATCCCACTCTGGCACAATCAGTTTTTTGATGTTTTGCAGATTGGGTTACAGTCTTGCAACTTGTTTTGGCTTGGTTACCAACCTGATGTTTTGCTTCTAATTTATTTTCAGCTTGTGCTAAACAAAGTGTCTCTGATCATGGTCAGATTTTGTCTCAGGATAAAATAGTATTCTTTACAGATATATTAACTTGGCACAGCTTCCATTTTTTCTGAAGATTTCTCCATTCAATTTACTACGGGAGATTTTTCTATGATTTCTTGCACTTCTGAAATGTAATCAAAATTCTACTTGAAATAAAAGTTCAGAAGAGACAATATTACTAATTGAATCCCTATTTTTCACATCCACGGAACTACTAATCTATTTTAAGACAGGCCTACAAAATGATTCTTCTGCATTTCGCATGTCATTTTAGTGCATTGTGAAAGGACCATTTCAAAGTCAGAAATAACTGGAACTTTGGTGACCATGCATCTCAATTATTGCATGTCCAGTTTCCAATTCTCATTGTTAAGACGCAATCCTAATATCTAATATATATTCTGTTCATCTCTGTGTCAAGTGATGTTCCTTTCCATGTGCCTATGTTTTAAGCATATATAAACTAAAATTACTGTCGCCAGTCTGGGCTACAGTGGCCATTCTAATGATCTATTTCATAGTCATTGCATTTTTCTAATATACTAATAAAATGACATTATATTGATTTAAATTATGTGATTGAAATAGGGATACAAGAGCCTATTTGTATTTGAAGGTCTTGCACTAATCCTAAGCTTATCGTATTTTTCTAATATACTAATAAAATGACATTATATTGATTTAAATTATGTAATTGAAATAGGGATACAAGAGCCTATTTGTATTTGAAGGTCTTGCACTAATCCTACGCTTATCGTAAGCTTACCATAAGCTTATCATAAGCTTACACTAATCCTTGTTATTCTCTGCAAGAGAAAATCAGTTTCTATTTCACCCTTCAATAACACTGACTAAATACCAGTAAAAATCAGTTAAACTTAGGAGAAATTACTCATTCAAAATCATTTGAATGAGGAAATCTCCAAATAATTGTAAGCTGACATCATAGAGAACATGCAAGGAGCTCATTCTTCATATTCTACCAACTGTGACATACCTACCTTGAATGCATTCTCCACAAGTCCCGCAATGGGAGCAAATGTGGACCCATGTACAATGTTTTACAACCTCAGGATTTGTTTTGTCCTATGACACTGCCCACATTTATAGCAATTATAACGAACGTATAAAGATGCATGCTCTCATGTCTCTGTTTGTTTTCTTCAATCCAATTTACTTTCTGAATATTTTGTTTTCAAAAGATTAAACACAACATTAACAAAAGAAAACTTATGGAATGCATTTCATTCCCTTAGTAAATCCATCATATCTCAAATTAGCTGATGAGTTCTGATGAGTTGCAAGTATGAGAATTATGCTTGCAAAAATGATTCCTTTTGTGTAGTGAGATTTACACAAGGGTATGCTTCCAATTAACGAGATAATTTCTATTTGAGGGGAATTGTGGGCCAAAAGAACAGAGTTCTTTTCAAAGAACCAAATCTAATGTTATTGTCAACACCCATTCATTATCTATAGCTGTAGCAGTGAATTTTTGCAACTATGGAAGCAATACTGAGTACTTGACCAGAGCTGTACTTTAGTAGATTCGATATGCAATGCAATCTACTTTAGTAGATTCGATATGCAATGCAATGCTTGATTCCAATGCTGTTCTGAGGACAAGGAAGGACTGGCGCATGCTTCCAAGTCTTATAGTTACATTGAAAAATTCAACAATTTCAATTTAATAATTCTATCGGCCTCTCTTTGTACCTTTTGGGACAATTGCTAGTTTTATAATTCGCAAGTCTGAGTCTAAGTCAGTGCATTTTCTTTCCATATGCGTACGACAGTTTGAGAAGATTTGTTGCATTTTTGTCACGCCATTCTCGGATTTTAAAAGTTTTTCACTTTTTCCAATTCATGTACAAAGTTCACTGAACTTATTATTAAATGTAACGCCATTCTCGCTCCACCCACTTATATGCATTCATTATTTTAATTGTCCATTTCTTTTATCTATTTTACTTTACACTCCAACATTCCGAAATACTTGACGCCGGCTTTCTTACCCGTCCTGCGTTCCCGGACAACACAGCGAAATAGTTGGTCAATACGGCCACACTAATTATCCCTTTACTCAATACGGTGACTTTCTTACCATGTCCCACGGCAATATCTCTTTCAAATTTACATTTTCCTTTTAACGTTTTCACGAATTTTGTTTCTTCATTGGAGTTTCTCTAACAAAAAATTCAATAAACGTTTATTTTCCCACTAAACAAAGAGAATTAATCAAATTTTTTGGTGAGAATAATGGTAGAAACTTTTAAATGTAAGAATTCCCTTCCCTGGTGATAGTACATTTTGGTTTTTAAAGAAACTTATTTTCTTGATCTTTGAAATAATAGATTCCTCTGGAACAAACTCTTCAGAAATACCTTTTTTATTCAATTGATTGAAATAGGTAAGTGCCTTTTGTCTAGTACTCTCTGGGTTATTAAACTTAAGGGAACATGTAAAGCTACTCATAGACAAAAAAGAGCAGAGTGAATGAATGTCAAATGGATATCACATTGAGGAATCTCTTCAGATTTTCTCATGTGGTCCTTCAACAATTGACAAGGTAGTAGGAACTTTCTCAACTCCAACAATCATCTTGCCATAATTCCTCTTTGAACGACCAATATTCCACTGCTTTAAATATTTGTAGCTCAGTCATAATAACAACATCATGTTGTCACTGCGACAAACACCCTCTAAAATTTTATCTACACTTGAATTTTAGAGCCTACTGTGGATCTTGTGATCATTTGTCCCATTGTCACTTATTGGTTAGTTAAAGTCACTTGCTCACACATGCTTAGGTCACAACAAGTTCATGACCGCATTATTTTACGCAAGCTTGAAAAAGCATAGCACAATACATCAATATAGTGTTTGTGCAATGTTCAACCCGTGTTGATAGTTAGTGCACACTATCATTGACAATCCATCACTTTTGATTATGTTTGTGCTTCTATTTCGGCGAGTTTTTCAAACTATTGCTTTTGCGCACATTCGCTTTCGCACCTGTCGTTTTCATGTTTTTGGCTATCACTTTTTCTTTATTTCACTTTAATTAATACCATTTTCATATTATATTCGCTCTGACATGTGTCACTTTCACCATTGTACACATACTACAAGTAGCGTTCGCACTTTTCCTGCTCCTATAGAAAATGTCGCCTTTTAGCATGTTAGGTGTCATACATTGTAAAAAATCTAGTTCTAGTGTGTTTCAAGAGCTAATTTTTGTGATAATGAGTTGTTCTCATCATGTAAACATGTATCGTAATGATTTCCAAAGTTTCAAGCATTGTCTTATAATTGTCAACATTGTCGTCGCAAAGTGTATCTTCAATGTCACTTGGAGTGAATTGTTGCAATATTGTCACAATGAGGAAAGTATGTTTTTCATGTGTTCTGAGTGTCCTGTGTTGTGTCATCAAGTGATATAAGTGTTTGGTCATGCTCAAGTCTTCTTCTTGTTCAACTTCACCTCATCAATCCCACACTTAGTAAAAATTGGGAAAACTCCCTGACCAAGCCTCTCGGCCTCATTCAGCCTTCTCTGCGCACTACACAGTCTCAAGCCTCAACCTTGAGTTCTTGAACTGTGCAACTGCATAATCACTTTGCCTCTCTCCCTCCAAAACTGTGAATTGGGCAACTTCAAGCCTTAAGCCTCAAGATTGAGGCCTTGAACCCTTTAATTGCGCAATCTCTTAATGTATTCTCCTGTCTAAATTGTACATTGGGTAACTTCAAGCCTCAAGCTTGACCTCTTGGGTTCCTCAACTGCATAATCACTTATCCCAGGCCTTCAAAATTTCACATTGGACAGTCTCAAGACTCAAGCCTCCAACTTGAGCCCTTGAGAGCCTCAATTGTGTAGTCCCTCTGCCGAGGCCTCTAGGACTATGCATTGAACAGTCTCAAGGCTCAAGCAAATTTTTTTGTATTTAATTTGTTTCATGATCAACAATTGATATTCACTATACATTTTTTTTGTATTTAATTTTTTTCATGATCAACAATTGATATTCATTGCGGAGCCCCCTCATATGCCCAACAATTACTTGGTGGGGGAGGGGGATCTGTAATTTGTCAACACTGAGGTTAAATCCCCCATAAATTCCTCAGTGTCCTTTGAATGAATAGCCACCCTCATGGATCTAAAGATCCATATCCATTGTGGTTCCCGCGTCCCCCAGTATGCATGACGATTACATGAAGGGGGGTCTGCAATTTGTCATTTTGCAGACTGGGTCCCAAAGTCTTCGACCATGCCTTGTCACATCCACTTGGATCGACTACCCCTAAACCACATGTCATATTGTGCAATGTTTAAACCATGTCACCACAACTCTTTGTTACAAAGTTGTTGATGTCATGTTGTCATCAACATGCCATAAGGAATCCTCTGATGCTACTATGTGTCGTATGGAAATAGGCCACTTGGCCATCCAAAAGCTCCAAAAATATTTTCCATGTGTCACATTTAAGAGGCACAATGTCATCATACTAGTTCGATCATTACCACTTGTACACCAACTCATTTTCCAACTCATCCTCATCATCTAATCATGATCCTCCATATGTCAACACTGCCACCTGTCACTGGTATGGAACAAACTCTGGTATCCATTATTTCTCAGTGATTTCCTTTGCTAAATTTTTAGAGGGACAAATGCTTAAATATAAAGTTTTACACTAGAACCAAGAGAAAAGCGTGGAATTGTGAACTAATGAACCTCCAATGAAAATTTGTATCCCGAAATTTTCAAGTTTTACATATTGCAAAACATTGAAGATGGGTGGATGCTCAAATTTGAAGTTTTAAACGAGAATCCAGAGAAATGTGGAATTGTGACTTGTCTCCAAAACTAAATTCAGATCTCAGTCATTTTTTATTTTGCAAAACTATTGACCACTTGATTTCTTGGATATTTGGATATCCAGATGTGTTTGTCTCTTGTATGACCTTCTTGACCTGGATAAGTCCAAATGAATCTAAATGTTTAGATCTTCTATCCACGTGCCAAATTGTTCACACCCTATATTGTTTATATGTGCCTGGATAATTTTGCCTCAACTTACTGCCCAAACATACCTTCACTTCAAACCTTGGTTTCTCATCAACTCTTAGAAGTCTACTAAGTGTTATATACCATTGAAAATGCTTTTGAGAGGACTACACAATGAAACACTTAGTTTTCCCATTTCAATTGAGACATTAAGGAAAAATGCTTTCAAAACTTCAAAGCTATGAACTCCATCTTTGACTCACCAAACTCCCCCTAAACTTGACACAAATAAACATCAATAACAACACTAAGAACTTTAACTTCGATGACAATATTACAATATTACTGGAAACGTTACCTAGCTAATATCCATATATATTTTAAATTATAGTTACATAGCTAATATCCATATATATTTTAAATTATATTGGTAAGTGATACACCTTTATACATTAAAATAAATAAATAAATTTCATCAACATTAAATACAAAATACAACACAACATTCTATAATTTTAAATCACTTGTTTCAAAACTTATGCCTGGTTTTCTCAATGTAAATATTGTTTCAATCTTTTATTCAAAGTTATCAGTCAAAAAATTTAGATTACACGGAATGACATTCGTTATCTTTTGTGTTGTTATTTCTTTCTCAATACAACAAAGACTAATGGTAGGTGTAAATGTAAACAAATTTCGGTAACAATATGGAAAAATGTAAACAAAATATAATTTGCAAGTCTAAGTCGGTCCATTTTATTTCCACATGTGCACGACACCGACAACTTTGTGTGAGGTGAAAATTCTGTAAGTTATGAGAAAATTTGATTATGATGTATTATGATGTATTATGGAATCATTCCTGTACCATAATAGTTAGTCCATAGTTAAAGTTTTGATCTGAGTATGGGAATGCCTACCTCAGTATGATATGATATTTCACATGTATTTTTTGTTGAAAATTGCAAGTTCCAACCGGGCTCTCCGTAAGATGATCCTCGAAATGATAAAGCACTTCACCCTTCTTATATGACTTAACACCCTTATCTATTACAGGCTTCGTACTTTAGGGGGAAATCTGTTACACTGAAATTTGTCACCCTGACTATCTGCAGTTAATATGGCCCCATCAATAGCCATATTGTCCTCCTTGTCAAGCTCCATACCTCTGCTCTTCATGTCAAAACTTAAAAAAGAGAGAAAGTCACTTAAAAACATGTTTATCTCTGGGTACGCAGGTTCTCTCTACCTTTCCTGCGTGTACGCACTCCAAACACAATGTACCTGCGTACTTGTACGCTCTGTAAGCCAAATCTTGGGTGCATACCCCTGTAAAGGTCAAAAGGCGCGAGTTTCATCTTTAAAAAGTTACTTGTGGTCACTTCTAGAGCCTTCTAGAAGAGTTTTTGACGTGTATTGAGTGCCTCCAGATGGTTCATGCATCCCTATGATAGAGGA
>APFE031444217.1:58440-76702 GCA_000404065.3 Pinus taeda
TAAATAAATTATTATTCAATCTAATAAAATATTTCAATATAATTATCAATTTTTTGGATTTCCATAAATCTTTGTACGGTCAATTTAACATAAATCCACTTAATAAAGAATACATATAAGAATTGGACAAGTCATCAAACTAATCGACTTCAAAACTAGCAATGGGATACGAATTGGATCAGAACCGAGGAAAAAAGGTAAACTGATATACAGACACACAAACACAAATTTTAAATTATACAAATAAATGAATACGTACCACTTGAATTTTAATAAATATTTTTAAATTTAATCACTATATAATAACATATAACATTGTTAATAAGACCATTTCCTTTTCTCTCATATTACCTTTTTATATTGCAATTTTTTACCTTTTTATATTGCAATTTTTTTATTATTGCAAAGCAAAAACCATAGTACCAAAAATGATCAAAACTATATAGTAACATTGTTAATAAGAGTATTTCTTTTTCTCTCACCTTACCTTTTTATATTGCAAATTTTTTTCCTCTTTATATTACAACTTTTTTTACCAGAAATGATTAAAACTATATAGTAACATATGAAATTTTTAATAATGTCATTTCCTTTACTCTTATCTTACCTTTTTATATTTCACTTTTTCTATTATTGCAAAACATATGGTACCAAAAATTATGAAACTTTACTCAATACCACCAATTCTATTTTTTATATTGCCTTCGTTTTCATCACAATTCTCTCTGTATTATTTCCTTTTTGTTTTTCTTTTCAATTTACCCTTATAATCTATCTTATAATTTACAAAATATAATTTCACATAAAGTAATTAAAATGACAAGAACAAAAAAAGCGAAAATAAGATTTTTGAATCTTACACTTTTCAAAAGTATTTCAAAACAAGCCTTAAATAAACTATTTGAAGATTTATGTTAACTAATTTCTGTAATCAACTTAATGTATATCTATATATAAAAAGACAATGTTAAAAGAAAATGTTTTATGTTGTATATAATAGAATATTCAATGTTTTCCTCCAAGGTAAGCAAACATGATAATGACCCAAGACCTAGAGGCGTCTTGCATGAGCGAATGCCTACCCCCTTATGGACTACCAACATATTATTCCAGGTGCTTTGGTTTTCCTTGAATAAGGGTGATGAATCAACCCGCATTCACAAATAATAGCAAGAGATGGTTTTCCTCTACTGGTTTGACAATTGCATACTAGTTTGACAAGTGAGTTATATATATTTTCCTACTATTTATAGAATCAAATATAATTTAAAGTTGAAAAATAAATAGAAATATCAAAGTACTTCTTAATAAGAATAATAAGAGGGAGATGTGTATTCCATGCAACTCTTAATATAAATCAATATGTGACTTTAAAAATATTGATAGTACTAATAATAATAAATATGATTTAATTCCTACTTAAATGTCCAACCACCATAGCCACCCCAATGAATGAAACAACATTAACTTTGAAACCCTAAGGAGTAGTTGATGTGCATTGTAGTGTTGCAGATGTGTTGTTGGTTGGCATTGAGGTCAACCTCATTGTTTGGGTTGTAGGTGACTTAGTTATGCATGTTCATGTGTGGCTGCAAGTGGCTTGTCTATGGTGGAGATGTGATGGATGGTCCTTGGCATGTCTACTAGCTTATAATAGCTTGGAGATGTGTTGATCCTCTTTATCGTGTTGTTACCTATAGGTATTGATGGCTGCTACAAGAGTCAGAGTTGAGGAGCCCTATTGGTTTGGTCTCCATGGTCTCCATGTTTAGGATTAGGCCTCCTATGGTTGATGATGTTATACCTTGGGTTTGGAGAGGATATACATGTGTTAGTGGATTCTTGAGATGGTTGTAAATGTGTTGGAGGATGTCTAACATGAATTGGAGCTACATATTGTTGGCAGAGTGTTTGTGGAGCAGTTTGATGGCCCATGTTCTAGTATGGTTTTTGGTTAGTATTCAAGTCAACCTAGTTTGACTGATGATGATGACAATGATGTGGAAGTGATTCGATGAAGTGTTGTAGAGGTTCCTTGACTTCCATAGGTCCTATAGAGGATTCTCAAGCTCTGGAAGAAGGTGGAGCAGTTTGTGAGCTAAGTAAATATGTTTTCCTTCATCCTTTGCCCTAGTCGCATGAATGTTGAGTCATGTGAGCAGCTGAAAAGCTCCAGTCGCTATAAGGCAAGCATATGGGAGTGGCTGAGGAGTTTCAGACAAATGGAGCCTGTGTTATGCATGTGATCGTGCCTTTTCACAAGTTTTTCTATGCATTCCTCACGCTACTCAGCTAATTTTGGTGTTGTGGTGATGTTCTTGGTTGGAACTTTTTGGCATATGGTCAGAAAAGGTAATGGAACCTCTAGAAGATGATCAATGTTGAATATATCAAAACGCTAGTGGAGTAAGTGGTTTGATTTGGTCAAGAATCCTATCTCAACCAAATCTGAAGTGTGTGAAAAGGATTGTTGAGTGGTGCATAACTTGTAGCACTGTAAGTTACTTAACAAAGAAAAATGATAAATAGAAGAAGGATGTGAGGCTATTTGGTTGTTTGTTTTGAGAGTGTGAGAGAATGATATTGTGAATACATTGAGAGTGAGTAGAGATTGCAGTAGCTTCTCACATAGTTTTTGCATATTTATATCATAGAATTGTGAGCAAAAATCAGAGATAGAGTTGAGAAAAAGATTCAAAATTTGTATGTTGTTTGTGATAGAAAATTGGGAGCTTGTTGTGTGTTTGAGAGCAGTTTTTTGGTGTGAGTAGAAGAGATGAAAAATCCCTCTCTAGGAAAAGTTTCTAATTCATATTTAATGAGAAAAATGATGGATTTGTTGGGTTTCTCATGTTGAGTGAATTGAGAACCCAATGTGAAACATTTATGAAATGTCGTTTGCCTGGAGGAAGTGAAGGTGTCGAGGCTTCAGAATAGATAATGATTTAGCGAATTTAGTAGTAGGAATATTTTTATCCATCCAATAAGAGTTGAATATTACAATGGTAGTTAGGAGAGGATTGTTGGTCCTAAAAGCTTCTAGTTGATAGATTTTTGTAGATCCATGAGAAAAACAGATTTCCGAATTAATAGATGCTAACTTATTATAGACGAATCCAAGTCTTGCGGATTATGGGTGTAAGCTAATCCATGTATGATTTTCTCAGGGGAATAATAAAAGAATTGAGAAGCGCAACAACAGTGGGGTGGTTTTCTCTCGAAAGGGTTTCCACCAGAAATACTTGTATTCTTGTATGTGCATTCTTCTGTTGATATTCCTCATGGTTATTTATTATGGTTATTATGTTTTGAGTTTATTTATGCTTACATGTTTTGATGAGATAATGTTGTAAATGTGCATGTATGTTTGAGATTGTGGAAAAATGCTTTAAAATTGGTATAAAGGCCATCACTACTGATTCACCCCCCCCACCCCTCTTAGTAGTGATTATTGTCTCCAACAATTGGTATCAAAGCAGGCGCTCTTTAGTGAAGCTTGACCGCTAGGAGAGTAGATCATGGATCATGGCGAAAAGCAAGAGGAGGATGTCTCAAAAGACAAAGAGTTTCAAGAAGGAAGAAAATCAATCCATTTCAAAAGAAGTTGCAAATTGTGAAATCTCATCCAAATCAGATGTGTCACAAGGTAATATTTTGAAGGAATTTTTGAATTATGATTTTGATGATTTTGTAGAGTCACTTAGTGAAGATAAGAAGGATATTTTTATTTTTAAGGTTGAATATGAACCGATAATGGTTGTGATCAAAGAATCAGTTTCTCAAGTGGAAAAACTAACAACTGCATATAGAGATTATAAGAAATTTTTGTAGATATGTGAGGAGAAGGAGAAAAATCTCGAGGAGGAGCTCATTACCTTGAGAACCCAACTGGCAGATTCAAAAATAAATGAATAAAATGTGAAAAAATCAAGAAGAAAAGAAATATCAGGTTGACGCAGTAAAAAATGTAGTAGATAAATTGAGAAAGAAAATGGAATAGAAAGACCAGTAGCTTGAAAAAATTAAGAGCAACATAACAGAGAGAAAATCTAGCTCTAATCTTCAACGAGGAGATGCAAGTTCAGATGTAGGAAAGATTAACGAGATAGATTCAAAGAAGCCTACAACGAAATTTATGACTAGCCATGACAATGTTAAAGAAGAGTGGAAGCAATTTCATTAGCATCAAAGAAGAGATTCGAAAGGAGTATTTATGCCAAGAAAATCGTTCACTCCCAGAGTCGATAATAGCAAAATTCAAAGGAGAAATCTGAATTCATTTTCTCCTTTGATGAACGAAATTGAGCGTTTTAATTGCCATAAGTTTAGACATATAGCAACCTTTTGTAGGAGCAAATTGGACACATCCATGCAATAGTTTGGACAAAAAATAATGATATCTTCCTTTAGGTATATAAGTTTATTTAATGGTTTATATTATGCTTGTAGCCTTTTAGGCCATAAGGTCGTTGATTGCAAGTTTGGTACGAGAGATTGGAAGTCTAGTATGTGGAACAAAATATTAGATCCTTTGGCTTCTTATCTTGGTCATGTAGAATGTTTTATGTGTCACAAATTTGGACACATGGCCAAGGATTGCCTGATGCCTAAATCTATGAGACCGTTAGTACAAAAGAAGCAACCTAAAATACATGCACAACAAAGGAACCAACGAGAAGCTAGTGGAAGAAAAAGGAGGAACAATTAGGAAAATGTGGTATTGTTATTTGTTCTTGTGATGTGGATGATAATGTTCTATTGATAGTGGATGTTGACATAATATGTCAGGAGATAGGAACAGATTTCACTTCCTAAAGAGAATCAATATTGGTCATGCTTTTCCTGAAAGGAGTGAACCAACAAGGGTGTTGGGAAGCGTTAAATCCAACCTTGGAGAGAAGAGGACCATTACAAAAAATGTGTGGCTCATAGAGGGTTTAAAGCACAATATTTTAAGTGTGAGCTAAATGGTTGATGGAGGTAAGGAAGTTATCTACAACTCCAAAGGTTGTTTCATTTGAAAGGAAGGATCAAATAGGGTGATAGCTAGAGGAGTTAAAACACCAAATGATGTTTATGTGTTGAAGGGAAGAGTACGAAAAGAGGAGATCAAATAAGTACTCTTCATCTTCAGATTCTAAGTAGAAGAGATTAGCACATATTGAAGTCCGCTCTTGCATGATAGATATTTTAGACTGCAAAATGGATGTGAAGTCTTCACGGGCTTAGGGAGAATATATGGCATATTGTTTTTTTGCATACAGTTAGATTGTGATGATATTAATGCTTATCTCTTCGATTATGATTTCTTGATGATGGATTTTTTCTATTGATGTTGTCCTTACTAAGGTGTGATAGGGAGGAGAGATGGCACATGTTCAAGGGGATAGCTTTATATGCTTCCAAAATTTCGATGGTTTTGATGGAACCACGATTCCTTAGAGGAGTTGCTATTTGGTCCATGCTATATGTTTATTTGATATGTAATTGTTGCAGGAGCTTTCATTTTGGTTATGCATGGATAATATACTACATGTGTATTTGAATTTAATCATGCATTTTGGGCCGAAGATTTTATGCATATGGTCGTTCCATGGAGATTAGTATGATGATGGTCTATCCTTATTAAACTCTTGTTGGAAGAATTTTCTAGACCATTACCATGAGGGTAATATGAGGTGGAATGAACCAATTTAATGCCCATTGAATTGCACATGTCCACCAATTCTTTTGCTCTGAAGGCTGCTGCATTATCTGTGATTAATTTATGTGGACAACCAAATCTGGTAAAGAAGTGCTCTATCAAAAACTTCATGACCACATTATGATCAGCCTTCCTGGTAGGGATTGCTTCAATCCACTTAGTGAAATAATCAGTAGCTACTAATATCCATCTATGCTGGCCACTGGAATGTGGATTGATTTCTCCAATGAAATCCAAGCCCCACTACTGAAAAGGTCCTTTTGCATGTATTGGTTTTAAGGGCAGGGACTTCAACTGCTCTTTCCCTTCAAATGTTTGGCACTTGTCACAAGATTTAACAAATGAAAATACATCAGAAAATAAAGTGGGCCAATAATACCCAGCCCTGAGGATTTTCTAGGCAGTGGTTTTCCAATAATGGTGCCCTCCACACATGCTGGAATGAAACTGCTGCATAACTTCCATTGATTGTTCTTTGTCCAGACACCTCAAAAGCACTCCAAATGGATCCCTCCAATAGAGTAGATTTTCATTGATGCAATATTTAGTTGCCCTAAGCTTGATAGTTATGGCTTGACTTTGAGTAAAGGTTGGAGGGATTTCTAGCTTCACAAAAATTTAATTATTGCAAAATACCAATCGCAAGAAGTTAGATTTTTTGCCACTGACTGCTCTCTCTCTGGTTCAACTGTTTCTTCTTTTGTCTGACCATTTTCTGCTATTGAGCCCACACAATTTATATCCAATGTTCTGCAATTTTCTTCAGCTAACAATCTGGCAAGACCTTTACCTCTGACAAGTTTAGTGGGCTTCAGTTCTATATTAAATTCAATTAACTTTGCAATCCATTTAGCCCTTCTTCCATCAGTATCGGGATGCGTTAAGACATCTTTTATTGCAGGAGAGGGTACATATACAATTATCTTGGAATGAAAAATATAAACTCTGAAAGCTTTCAAAGATTTGATAAGAGCATATGCTTGTTTCTCAATAATATCATACCTCAACTCAGCATCCCTTAATGTCTTGCTGAAAAATGCCACTAATGCTTTGAGCCTTCTTCATATGCTTGCAATAAGACAGTTGCAAGGGTGTCATTAGAGGCAAATGAAAATATATGAAACTCCTTGCTGTAATCGGGACTAATTACAGTAGGGGCTTCAATAATATCTTTTTTAATGGAATCAAATGATTTTCTTGCTGCTTCTGCCCATCTGATCTCTGACCCCTTCTTCAACATGGAGGTAATGTGCTTCACAAGTTCTGCAAAATTTGGTATAAACCTCCTTACAAAATAAATCTTGCCCAGAAAAGATTGGATATCCTTCTTCGATCTCGGAACAGACAGGGTCTGTATTGCTTTTACTCTTTCTGGGTCAATTCGGACACCTGCAGTAGAAACAATATGTCCCAACAACTTGCCTTCTTCTAAAGAAAACTGCGTTTTTTTGGATTGACTGAAATCCCAAACCTTCTACACTTCAGGAACACTTTCTTCAAATGCTGCAAATGATCTTGATGGCTGCTGGAGTATACGGTTATGTCATCAAGGTATATAAGGACAAATTTATCCTTCTCTCCCACAAATTCTATATCCATAGCTCTCTGGAAGGTGGCTTCAGCATTCATCAACCCAAAAGGCATCTTGGCATACATAAAAGTGCCCCAAGGAGTGGTGAATGCAGTCTTCTCTTGGTCATCTGGATGTACAACAATCTGATTAAAGCCTGAAAATCCATCCAGGAAAGACATCACTTTGGCTCCTGAGACCTTTTGTAGCAAATGCTCCATCTTGGGTAGAGGATAGTTGTCTTTCTTAGAGCATTTTTTTAAGTTTCTGAAATCAACACAGAGTCTGATTTCTCCACTTTTCTTCCTCACCACTACTAGGTTGGCTACCCATTTTGAATATCTGAGAGGGACTATGATCTTGGCAGCCAACAACTTTTTTATTTCTTTTTCAATTAGAGGAAGGAGCATATAATTTATTGGTCTCAGCTTCTGCTTGAAAGGGATGGTATCTTTTTCTAAATGGATTTTATACTGGATAATCTTCTTTTCATATGTTTTTAGGTCACTATACTCCCAGGAAAATACATCAGCAAATTGCTTCATTAAATTGCAGTATTCAACACTTTGGTCAGCAGACAGATGAGTGGACAGATTTATGTATCTAGGCTGACTAGGACTCCCTATATCATGCTTACAGACTACAGATTGGTCTTCTTTTTTGGTAGCCTTGTAAGGCACATCATTCTAGTCAAACAGTCTTTCTAAAGGAGTTAGACCCCTAGGTATATGATTGTTGGGAAGCTGGACTATACTATCTTTACCAATTTTATTTCTAAGTTGGGATTGGGGTTTTTCTTCTAAAGCTTCATTTTCTTGGTCAATTTGCATTTTAGAAAATTCATCAATGACTCGCAGGAACCTATTCACTTCATCATTATCTTCAAAAACTTTCCAATGCTGGACATTGTCAGGCAAGGATGGTCTGTATTTCACTTGGACTTCATAAACTAGTCTGGGAGGCATGGGAGGAATGAACATGCTAGCAGACATAGCAAGGGAATCAGCAAGCTGATTTTTGGCTCTAGGGATGTATGAGATACAAAAACTATTAAAAGAATCTTTGACTCCCCATACCTCATCTCTGTATGCTTTCAACCTTGGGTGCTTTGCTTGAAATGTTCTATTTACTTGCTGAATGATCAAATCAGCATCTCCAAACACTTTTATGTTCTTGATTCCTCTGCCTTTAGCTGCGTTCAGGCCCAATATCAGAGCCTCATACTCTGCTATATTGTTTGTGACTTGGAAGGCCAGCTTAAAAGACAGTTGTGTGCTTTCTTGTTTTGGAGATATCAGCCCCAACCTTGCTCCTGATGTCTCCCTGAAACATGCTCCATCAAAGAACATCTCCCAAAATTGACTTCCTTTCTCCCTCTCGGCCTGACCTATTTGTTTCCTAAGTTGCATTGAGGCCTTCTGAGATTCTTCTATTTGGAGTATACATGCTCCAAAATCAGTGTCCACATCATAAATGGGATGATTAGAAGGATTCTTCTCATCACTGATGATGTATGCCAGTTGTGCTTCTCTGTACAATCTCCTGCTTTCTCCTCCAAAGACTAGGACAGTGGCATAAGATAAATCATTCTGTAATGTCCCACCTAGTCTCTTAATCCATCCTCTGGACAGCAACATGCCAAACTTAGGAGGGACATCTGCTACCACAATGTCCATCACCATGCTCTTCATGGGCAGCTAAGTTAAGGTAATGGCTAAATCTTTTATCAGTCCCAAGCATTTCACTTTCCTTGAATCAAAAGAGAATAAATCATGATATGGTCTGGTGATATCAAGGCCTAACTCTTCCATGACAACTTTTGGCATTAGATTGTGACTAGCCCCTATGTCTAGCAGGAAATTGTGGAGGATTTTATCATGAATGGTCAAAGAGACATAAAAAGATGGAGAATTATTATCAGCAGGTTCAATCATAGGGCTGAGCACAACTACAGGCTTGTCATCTTACAAATTGACAGAGTCAGTGGAGGTTTGTGTGGCTTTTAGCTCAAGAGCTTCAAGGATAGGCTTTCTAAACACTTCGCTCTTTACAACTTCTAACAGAGGCACAGGTATTTTTAACTTCTAGACTTCTACTTCGAAGCTGAAAGGGGAAGGTGACTTGTCAGGACCTCTTACCTCTTGAACTGGTGCTTTGAGGATGACTGCATCAGTTGCTGGTCTTTTTTGTCTGATATTCTGTGACTCTGTTTGGACAATAGCTCTTTGGATAGGATTCTCCTTGACATTGTTTTCTTGTGACCTCAGATTGTATCTTCGCTGTCCACCAGTCTGCAGAATAGCAGTATATTGCAATTTTTTTATTATTGCAAAGCAAAAACCAGAGTACCAAAAATGATCAAAACTATATAGTAACATTATTAATAAGAGCATTTCCTTTTCTCTCATCTTACCTTTTTATATTGCAAATTTTTTACCTCTTTATATTACAACTTTTTTTACCAGAAATAATTAAAACTATATAGTAACATATGAAATTTTTAATAATGCCATTTCCTTGGCTTTTATCTTACCTTTTTATATTTCAATTTTTCTATTATTGCAAAACATCTTTTTTACCAGAAATGATTAAAACGATATAGTAACATACAAAATTTTTAATAATGCCATTTCCTTTGCTCTTATCTTACCTTTTTATATTTCACTTTTTCTATTATTGCAAAACATATGGTACCAAAAATTATGAAACTTTTACTCAATACCACCAATTCTATTTTTTATATTGCCTTCGTTTTTTGAATTCACCCATAAAGCTGTATATAAATCTAACATAGTTTAGTTTTTATCACAATTCTCTCTATATCATTTCCTTTTTGATGACTTTTATAAGTCTCCAAAACGTCTTTCTTAAAGAAGGCCCAACCATAAACCGTAAGGCAGGTGGAGCAACTCAAGTGTAAATGGATATGAACGAGGCACGTTTTTTTATATATAAATACATAACCCTTTAGTCAATTATGGAATTCTCTCCGTGTTGTTGCCCCTCTCCCTTTCTCGCTCTGCGTGTTCCGGGCAACATGGATATTTTTAAGTTTTTTTGCTTTTTCCCATTCATGGATAAAGTGCACTAAACTTATTATTAAATGTAACGCCATTCTCGGATTTTATGTTTTTTTGCTTTTTCCAATTCATGGAGAAAGTGCAATGAACTTAATATTAAATGTAACGCCATTCTCGCTCCACCGACTTCATTATTTTAATATTCAGTGGCCGCATCCCTTTACTAAATTCTCTATTATGAATGATTTCTTATATGCATTCATTATTTTAGTTGAGAAAAAGATTCAAAATTTGTATGTTGTTTGTGATAGAAAATTGGGAGCTTGTTGTGTGTTTGAGAGCAGTGTTTTGGTGTGAGTAGAAGAGATGAAAAATCTCTCTCTAGGAAAAAGTTTCTAATTCATATTTAATGAGCAAAATGATGGATTTGTTGGGTTTCTCATGTTGAGTGAATTGAGAACCCAATGTGAAACATTTATGAAATGTCGTTTGCCTAGAGGAAGTGAAGGTGTCGAGGCTTCAGAATAGATAATGATTTAGCGAATTTAGTAGTAGGAATATTTTTATCCATCCAATAAGAGTTGAATATTACAATGGTAGTTAGAAGAGGATTGTTGGTCCTAAAAGCTTCTAGCTGATAGATTTTCGCAGTTCCATGAGAAAAACAGATTTCCGAATTAATATATGCCAACTTATTATAGAGGAATCCAAGTCTTGTGGATTATGGGTGTAAGCTAATCCATGTATGATTTTTTCAGGGGAATAATAAAAGAATTGAGAACCGCAACAAAAATGGGGTGGTTTTCTCTCGAAAGGGTTTCCACCAGAAATACTTGTATTCTTGTATGTGCATTCTTCTGTTGATATTCCTCATGGTTATTTATCATGTTTATTACATTTTGAGTTTATTTATGCTTACATGTTTTGATGAGATAATGTTGTAAATGTGCATGTATGTTTGAGATTGTGGAAAAATACTTTAAAATTGGTATAAAGGCCATCACTACTGATTCACCACCCCCCCCCGCCCCACCTCTTAGTAGTGATTATTGTCTCCAACAATTGGTATCAGAGCGGGTGCTATTTAGTGAAGCTTGACCGCTAGGAGAGTAGATCATGGATCACGGACAAAAGAAAGAGGAGGATGTCTCAAAAGACAAAGAGTTTGAAGAAGCAAGAAAATCAATCCATTTCAAAAGAAGTTGCAAATTGTGAAATCTCATCCAAATCAGATGTGTCACAAGGTAATATTTTGAAGGAATTTTTGAATTATGATTTTGATGATTTTGTAGAGCCACTTAGTGAAGATAAGAAGGATATTTTTATTTTTAAGGTTGAATATGAACCGATAATGGTTGTGGTCAAAGAATCAGTTTCTCAAGTGGAAAAACTAACAACTGCATATAGAGATTATAAGAAATTTTTGTAGATATGTGATGAGAAGGAGAAAAATCTCGAGGAGGAGCTCATTACCTTGAGAACCCAATTGGCAGATTCAAAAAGAAATGAATAAATAATGTGAAAAAAGCAAGAAGAAAAGAAATATCAGGTTGAAGCAATAAAAAATGTAGTAGATAAATTGAGAAAGAAAATGGAATAGAAAGACCAGTAGCTTGAAAAAATTAAGAGCAACATAACAGAGAGAAAATCTAGCTCTAATCTTCAATGAGGAGATGCAAGTTCAGATGTAGGAAAGATTAATGAGATAGATTCAAAGAAGCCTACAACGAAATTTATGACTAGCCATGACAATGTTAAAGAAGAGTGGAAGCAATTTCATGAGCATCAAAGAAGAGATTCGAAAGGAGTATTTATGCCAAGAAAATCATTCACTCCTAGAGTCGATAATAGCAAAATTCAAAGGAGAAATCTAAATTCATTTTCTCCTTTGATGAATGAAATTGAGCGTTTTAATTGCCATAAGTTTGGACATATAGCAACCTTTTGTAGGAGAAAATTAGACACATCCATGCATTAGTTTGGACAAAAAATAATGATATCTTCCTTTAGGTATATAAGTTTATTTAATAGTTTATATTATGCTTGTATCCTTTTAGGCCATAAGGTCATTGATTGGAAGTCTGGTACGAGAGATTGGAAGTCTAGTATGAGGAACAAAAGATTAGAAAAGAGAAGAGTAAGAAAAGAAAAGAGATCAAATAAGTACTCTTCATCTTCAGATTCTAAGTAGAAGAGATTAGCACATATTGAAGTCTACTCTTACATGATAGATATTTAAGATTGCAAAATGGATGTGAAGCCTTCATAGGCATAGGAAGAATATATGGCATATCGTTTTTTTGCATACAGTTAGATTGTGATGATATTAATGCTTATCTCTTCGATCATGATTTCTTGATGATGGATTTTTTCTATTGATGTTGTCCTTGCTAGGGTGTGAACAGGAGGAGAGATGGCACATGTTCAGGGGGGAGAAATTTATGTGCTTCCAAAATTTCGATGGTTTTGATGGAACCACGGTTCCTTGGAGGAGTTGCTATTTGTTCCATGATATATGCTTATTTGATATATAATTGTTGCAGGAGCTTTCATTTTGGTTATGCATAGATAATATACTACATGTGTAGTTGAATTTAATCATGCATTTTGGGTTGATGATTTTATGCATATGGTCGTCCCATGGAGATTAGTATGATGATGGTGTATGATTCTTATATTTATGTGTCTCTTATTGATGTTGCAGCTACTTATGGTGATTATTATGTTTTTTATTATGGTTTTTGATGTGATGTTCCTGCTCTTATTACATCATTATATGCTCATTTTTTCTTATTAGTTTTGAATATATTATAGAGGATCATGCTCCATATGATGGTTATTATTGCTGCCTTGTATAGCAATAGAGAGATGATATATTGGGCTTATTGATGTGATATGTTGCTTCTTTATGCTGCTGCTGATATATGCTATTGTTGGGACACTATGTATTGTTATGTGTTGTCGTCTACTGTTGATGAATTATTAATTCATGGTGGATGATTTGGAGAGGTTGATACATGTCTCTTATGAGATTTATATTGAAATTATCTTACCTCCATAAGAGGACAAGTTATGGACCATATTCTCCACGTACATGCATTATGAAATTGTTTAGACATACATGGATGAGGGGATTGTTATGAAAGGCATGTATGAGAGAGTCTCGTTCTTGTATGTTTCATGCATAGTGTTCAGAGACATGTTTGAGATATGTTGTATAATGAGGCATGAGAGTTGGTTCAACTATGTATTGGTTGTTAGTAGTATTTTGATATGCACATATTTCATGCATTATTTTTGTACACTCTCATACTTATGATGGAGAAACGAACTAGAGTCATGTATGCATTGAGAGAAAGTCACAATTCAACTATATATGGGCTTATTTATATAATTGTACAATCATCCATTCTCATTTGGGTAGCCATGTGGTAGGTCTATGAAGCCCTATACTTTGTTGCACATCTTTTGGTCATATTCCTTGGTCCATGTGGAGTAACCTCTTGCATATGAAAAGGAGGCATTGGAAGCTATATATATACATCGATTTACATTGAACCATGGAGATGTTTTCATTCAGTGGAGTATGGTTGATCACAGTGTTGTGATTTTTCATCTCGTACTTGCTACCACCATGTCTACTTCAGATAGATGTTGCTTCTAAACAGTCATTGTTGCTGCTGGTATATGAGTTTTTTTTGCTGGAGAGTACATTGTGGAGAGGATGTATTTGTTGTTGTTGCTTTAGAATGGCTAGATATATGCTACTAATACTATGGAGTTGAATAGTTTTATTTCTGTTAGTTGGTCTTACTATGTTTTTGTTGCTATGTGTTGGTGATTTGACCCGTTGCTACTATTATGTCATGGATTGTGTTGCTGTTTCTTAAGGGGAGAGAGCATGTCGTTCAATTTTTACTGCTACTGAGTGAGAGAGTTTATTGTTGTTGGTGGTAGGAGATGTATATTTTTTCTATAGTGTGTTGTTGATTGGACATAGCTTATGTCTAGGGGGAGTTTATTGCACATATTTTTCAGTTATGTGGGGGATTGTTGTTGAATTTCAGTCTTAAACTCAATTGTTCATCACCTACATATGATTTTGAGTGCAACTTATGTTTTTTTATGGAGCCTATTTGCATTTAGAGTAGTATACAACATTTTTCATTGATATGTCTATCCCTTTGCCATTAATGTCAAAGGGGGACAATGTGAGGATGTTAATCAGTTTTTAAAAGACAACTTCAGATGATTAGTTTAGCAGGGGTTGACATCAATGCTAGAGGGGGAGATTGTTGGCATTGATGTGTGTTGAAGATGTGTTGTTGGTTGGCATTGATGTCAGCCTAGTTGTTTGGGTTGTAGGTGAGTTGGTTATGCATGTGCATGTATGGCTACAGGTGGCTTGTGTATGGTGAAGATGTGAGGGATGGTCCTTGTCATGTCTACTAGCTTGGACTAGCTTAGATATGTGATGATCCTCTTGATCATGTTGTTGCATATAGGTATTGATGGATGCTACATGAGTTAGAGTTGAGGAGCCTTGTTGATTAGGTCTTCATGTCCCGGATTAGTTCTCCTATGGTTGATGATGTTATACCTTGGGTTTGGAGAGGACATACATGTCTCGGTAGATGCTTGAGATGGTTGTAAAGGTTTTGGATGATGTCTAACATGTTTTGGAACTACATGTTGTTGGCAGAGTGTTTGTGGAGTAGTTTTATGGCCCGGGTGGTAGTATGGTTGTTGGTTGGTATTCAAGTCAACCTAGTTTGACTGATGATGATGCCAGTGACGTGGTAGTTATTCAGTGAAGTGTTGCAGAGGTTTTAGTGAATTCTAGAGGTACTACATAGGATTTTAAAGCTATGGAAGAATGTAGAGAAGTTTTTGAGCTGAGTAAAGATTATTTTGTTCATCTTCTGCCCTAGCCACATGGAAGTTAAGTCATGGGAGTGACTAAAAATACCCAATCATTGGTAGGAAAACCTACGGGAGTGATTGAGGAGTTCTAGTCACATTAATCCTATGTTATGTGTGTGACTGAGCCTTTTCATGAATTTTTCTCCAGATTCCTCATGTTGCTCATCTAATGTTGGTGTTGTGGTGGTGTTATGGGTCAAAACAAAATTCAAAGAAAGCATGGGGCATGCAAAAGGTATATGCAAATAAATGCATAATACCAAAGGAATTCAAATATGGGGAGCATGTATTTCTAAAAGTGAAACCGAGGAAAAGTTTTTGAAGATGGGGAGTTGCATTAAGTTGGCAATTAACTATTTCGGTCCTTTTGATATCTTAAATAATATTGGGCTTGTTGGATATATCCTTGCGTTTTACTAACATAAAGGGCATACATGAAATATCTTTATTAAAAAAGTATGTACATGATCCTAACCATGTCATTACGTGGACTTTGATCTTGGTGGAATTGAAAAGACAGTTCCAAGTACAATGAGTATATATCTTAGACAAGAAGATCACTATGCTTAGGAATAGTTCTATAAGGTAGGTAAAATTTTAATAAACCCATTACATTCCTAAAAAACAATGTGAGAGTTGGAAGAGGATATGCATGAGGCATACCTAGATTTTTTTTGAATTTTTGATGTTAAATTTTTTATATTGTACATAATCTAATATTTCATTGAGGATGGTCCAAAGCTAAGGGTGAGGGGGATGCACTAGCCCAACTTAGGTCACCGTATTATTCATCATATATCTATATGAGGAAATGAAATATTGTTGAACACATGTGACTTGTAAATTGTACATTGAGTTATACGATAAACACATTACATGTCATATATAATAAGCATTACATTTCTCTATAACTTTTTTTGTTAAATAAGGTTATTAACAAAACAACCCATGAGGTGAAGCCTATTGTGTGTGTGGGGCATATCCTCTATTAAGTATAAGGGTCAAACCTTATGGGCACACGTTAAGCATGAGAGCCAATTGTGAGAGATAAAGAAATTCTCAATGGGTGTCCATGCTAGACAATTCTCATACAATCCTAGCGATAACATGCCATATTTAAACAAATATTTCTTCCATCCAAGATAGAATAAACATTACTTAGATATGAAAAAAACAAAGTTGCTCTTCATTTCACTTGTGGCATCTTTATACTTTTATGCAATTTCTCTTTAACATAGCATGCCAGCAAAAATACTTTTTGGCTATTTTCTTGGCAGAATTTCTAAGCTATCTTATCTAAAATCGCATCAAATTAAAAAAAATCATAGTTTTATGTTGTTAAATTTGCACAAACCAAATATTCCAAAGCTTATTTAAAATTCCAATTCCACTTTTTTATTTAAAATACAAATAAAATAATAGAACATCATAATCTCACCAAAAAGTTGTGTTACTAAATTAAAAAATATATATAAAATATCACTTCATTAGGTACACCCCTTTTTAGTCTGGATAATTCTAAGAAACACATTACTTTTGAACATTTTCCAATTCATTTTTTACGTTTTTAACATGTTAATTATCTACTAACAATCATAAATACTACATAAATACCAGGTATCACACTACGAAGTGAATTATAATAATTAAATCTAATTGTTTTCTAGATCCAATAACTTTTATGCAGTTTACATCAAAATCATTATAACAATGTTTCTTACCCTACAAGTCCTAGTCAAACAAAACACAGTGAAATACTCCGCTTTATCCCCAGATACTCGGCCCTGACAACACGGATTTCTTAACTACCCTGCGTGTCTCGGGCAACACGGTTTCCTTAATTGGTCAATATGGGGAGCATAACTACCCCTTGGTCAATAGGGTGACTTTCTTACCATCTCCCACCTCTCTACCAAGTAACCCAACAATTTCCCTTTCACTTCTGTGTAACTTTTTTAATGTTTTGACTGAGGAACCTACAAACAAAGGACTTTATACAGTAGTAGCCAAACATATATTTATGTCCACAGTTGAGCACAAACCTCAAAGCATTGTAGGACATTTGAGTACCAGTGACTCATAGAGAGAAATGGATCTTAAAGTTGTCCTTCACCTTCCTCTGATGACACTTATGTGCTTTCTCTCCATGGCATCCTTTGTAGACACACCAACAATCAATTATACTCATCCACAATATGGTTTTTATGGTGATCAACCACACCAAGGTAATATGCTGCAGGAAGGTCATCAAGTCCCACTGTGGATTGTCGTGTATGCTCTTTTAGCTTTTAGAAAGGATATTAAAGATCCAAATGGAAAGTTGTCCTGTTGGACATCAGAGAACTCAGAGGAGGTATGCTCGTGGTATGGTATTACCTGCAGACAACACAATCCAAGAGTAGTTGCCATAATCCTTCTCGGATTAAATCTCACCAGTACTTGTTCATCGTCTATTGACAACCTCTCCTCATTGCATACTTGAATATTTCACATCATAATTTGATAGGAGAAATTCCACCCAAATTTGGGCAGCTTGAAGTGCTACGAGTGCTTGAATTGAGCTTTAATCATATTCCCATTAGATTTCTTTTTCCATCGCTAAGCTTTAAATCTAGGCTCCCTGGGTTTATTCCAAAATCATTGTCTAATTGCACAAGCCTTGAATGTCTTGTCCTTTCTTGTAACAACTTTATAGGTTCCATGCCAACATATTTTGGTTGTCTGGTAAAGTTGGAACAAATTGACTTTTCATACAACTCTTTGAATCATCATATCCCTCCAACTCTTAGCAACTGTACTAAGCTATCCTCCATATTTTGTAGATCCAGTCAAGGGAACTACAATTAAGTTCTAATCTAGGTTTAATGGATTGGGGGTTTATGGATGCTATAGCATGTATATATATGTATTTTAACATTCAAAGCAACATAATGAAAACTCAATCTGGTAGTCCTGGTTTCGGGAACCAGGGGAAAATCTCTACATATATATGTTTTTTTTATATTCACTCGCCATTGTTTATTTTCTATTTTTAGAATTCGTATG